>JAWQRJ010001568.1:0-15492 GCA_033557515.1 Diorygopyx duplodentatus | reverse complement strand
CAAAACGATGCAATTTCAAGTTTCATTAATAGATTAATATTACTTGGGATTACTTGAGAAAACGCAGCAGATTCTATGGACCATGTGCACCTTTTGGGTTTGCCTAAAATTTGAAAATTCAGTTTTTAAAAGAATTCTCAATTATAACCGGGCCCCCTTGGGACCCGGGCCCCGGGGATTTTGCCCCCGTTGTCCCCCCCTCTCGGCGGCCCTGCATGGGATACCAGAAAATTTGTTAACAGACGATGGACCACAATATATTAATCAAAACTTTCATAAGTTTACAGAAGCGTGGGGAATAAAGCACATAACGAGTTAACCAAGATATCCAAAATCAAACGGTTTTATTGAAAGGCATGTTCAAACTATTAAGAAACTACTAAAAAATCAAATGATAATAAAGACCCTTATTTAGCCTTATTAGAATTAAGAAATTCACCAAGTGATGCAGGATTACCATCACCCGCACAAATACTTTTCGTACGACGAATTAAAGGTATTTTACCAGTTCACAAGAAATTATTACGACCAGGTAATGTTAAGACTTTAGAGTTTAAACGAAATTTAAAAGTAAAACAAAAAGAGTACCATGATAGGAAGTCCAAAGAACTTAATAAGTTAAAAAGGGGAGATAAAGTAAAACTGGATGAGGGAAACGTAGGAGAACCAGCAGTAGTAGAGAAAATTGATAGAAATAGACCAAGATGTTATAAAGTTAAGTTAGACAAAAATGATAGAACATATTATAGAAATAGAAAGTATTTAAGACCATATAAACAAAATGTTTCAGCAGAAATGTATGAGAAAATCTTTAATGATAAATTAGAAGAGATTTGTAGAGATCAGAATAAGATGAGTGAAAACGATGTATCTATTACGACTAATGATTATACACCAATTAAGTGAATTATGTTTATAAATAAATTGTTTAAGTTTGTTAAGTAACCTGTTAAAAAGGGGAGATGTATATGCAACTATCGTTACGTAGCATAGTGTGTTTGGTTGCATATCTAGTAGATAACCCTTGGAACGTATTTGTTACTTACCAGTTGTACCAAGTTGTACGCTAGATTCAGAAGAATCTTTAATTTATCTCGTATACTCAATTACCCGCAGCATGCTTAACTTCTGAGTTTGAAGTTTTCCGCTTATAATTATTTTGCATAATATCGTCCTGAAGTTTTTTCAGCCTAAATCCCTCTATATCCCCCTCTACCGATCTTGATCGGCACTTTAAAATTTGTTTGGGCGAATTAGTGAAATGTCTGCGTTCATTTAGTTTCAATTTAGTTTATTACGACTTTTGTTATTCAGTTGTTGAGGTTTACGAACTTACTTGTTCTTGACTTGCTTCAAAACGCCAACTTGAACAAGAAGAAGGAACATATTGATTTTAAATTCCAACAAAAACCCAATATAAAATAACTAAAGAGAATTTTAAACAACCCATTATAACCTTAACGATGTATGAAGATGTAGCGATAAAGCTTGAATTACCAGAGTGTGATGTTGATAAAAGAGGTGAGGAAGAAAATTTGGAAGTTACGCCACCGTTTTGCAAAGATATAACCTCAACGAAGACTGAAGTGGTGACGGAGTCCTGCGATTTCCAAACGACAGGCAAAGAGCTTTTGTACGTGAACGTTATTCCAGATGCGTTTGAAATTGAGCACTTTGCGCATTTAGATGACTTTGAGCGATTGTCAAACACAAGTCCTGGTAAGTGATCGTTTTTAAAACCTTGTTTTATCGTATTCGCGCAAAACAGATTGAACAGTTTGTTACGTTACTATTTTAACACACTCTAGCGGTCATTGCATTCCTCTTGTACCTTTATGTTTCTAACAGAATGGAAACAACATACGATCTAATTTTCTCCTATCATTACTGTAAGCGCTTTTAAACCTGTACTGTAGAGGAAGACTAAATCGGAATTGATGGAAACTCAACACAGATGTGACGTGTGTTCTTTGAAATTTGAAGAAGAGGGAAGTTTCAGGAATCATTACATTATATGGAATGTAAGAAAAGGAAAGAATTATCTTCGGAGTCACGCACGTAAAAATATAAAATGTAGGTTGTATATTAACTACTTATCCTCTTTTTTTGTCTTGTCAGTTATTATACCTCACCTCCTGTGCAGCTGTACACACACATTGTTTATAACAAACAACGCCAATTGACAATTGGGCACATTCCTTATAAACAACTGATTTGTGTGAAAAACACGATTTATAGGGCTTTCATGAATTCCTAAGTCCCACGGATCACGAATGTTAGGCAACCAAACGTACACAACTGGTATTGGTTTTCCAATTAGAGTAAAGGTTTTCCTAGTTGTCCAACTAGGAAAAATTAGTGGCATATCGAAAAAAAATTAAAAAAGCACTTTCTGCTTTTAAACATAAATTTACTCTTCCTTTCATACAGTTAAAAACTTGTTCCAGTTCTTCTGGTTATATGCAGTACACTCTCGGTAGCACAAAAAAATTAAGCAAGTTCAAGTTATCGCACATATTGACATTAGCGGGCGGACAGTTTAGCAAGAAAAAAGAAGTGTTTTTCAATGCAAAGTTTTATTTTCTAATAAAAAAAAACGAATTTACAAGAACGACAAATACATTTTTACCCCTACATTTTCCTATAAATATTTTTTTGTAGATAAAAAGCTTGTAATTTTAGTTTGCTTATGTTTCTGCATAGTTTGTGATAAAATAGCCTTTTCATACAACTTTTTAAACACAAAATATCTGCTAAATCGGCGTTGTTTTGGTGGGCCCACTCCAATGGCACCTTTAGTGCGTTAACACCTTCTGATTGTTTTACACTACGTTCCTCAATTTCACTTATGATTGTGTCTTCATCATCCGTACGTCGTCGTCTATTGTATCTTTCTTGTCTTCCTGAATGTCTGCATTCCATTTTTTTATATCTGATATAGTGTATTCCACCTAACGAAGAAAATTTATTATACGTACATACCGACAATTTTTAATTTCTCTCTCGACAGACTTAGGCTGAATTGTATGTAGCAGCCCTATTGTTTTGGACATAACAGTTTCGATTTCTTCATCCTTCCAGATTTCCCTTAGTTTATTTAATGGGATATTGTCTTCATCAGTTAATTCATAATTCCTGGACAGAAGAGGACGCCAACATTTTGAAATCGTTTTGGGTGTTAATTTTGTCCAAGCACTATATAAGTGTAGCACAGCGTCTTTGAGGTTCATTTTTCTCAGTTGTTCCCCAACATTTTCATTATTAGCAATTCTAATTATTCACAATATAACTTAATATACTTTTTCGATAGTACAGGCGTTACATTGGGAGGCATAAAAATTGCAAATATGGAACCATCTTCTGATTTTAATCCCTGGTCTTCAGGATGTGAAGGGGCGTTTTGCAAAAGCATTTTGTTTTTTTAAAAACTGTTTAACCTAAAAGGGTTTAAAAATTTTAAAAGACATTTAATTTTGCACAATTCTTTTACGTACCTCTGGAACAAAGTGTTCAAAGAACCAATTCTTAAAAATCTCTCTAGTCATCCATGCATTTTTCGAATTATTGTAAATGAGAGGCAAGTTGAAATTTTTAAAACCTCTCGGTTTTTGAGCTTTTCCAATTACCACAGGTTTCAACTTATGTAAACCTGTAGCATTTGCACAGCCCAGGAAAGTTATGCGCTGTTTTGCCATTGTTAAACCAGGAGCAGTGCTCTCAGAGAGACCAACATATGTTTTGTTGGGCAGCAGCTTCCAATAAAGCCCTGTCTCATCAGCGTTATACAATTGATTTTCACACAATCCGTAATCATCAATTATTTTTTAAAATTTTTCTTTAAAAGGGTCAACAAGTTCTGGCTGAGCAGACAATTTTTCTCCAAGATTTATGCTTGGCAGATGCTTTTCACGCTGAATAAGGAACCATTTGTACAGCGCTTTTTCAATTTTTGGAAATCCCGACAATTTTAGAGTAACTTCTTTTTAATTGAACATACCGTTGATTTAGCGATACCATATTTTTTCGAAAGAGCAGTGATTCTTATGCCTTTTTTATGATCTTTCTAAGATTTTTGCCTTTTCATGCAATGAAAGACATTTACTAACTTTTGGCATTTTGATTCTGATAGAGTATGCACCTAATATACACCGCGGTAGACGAATAAGTACTGTACTAGGATCACACTCACTATCAAGTAAACTGGTAATTCCCAGCGCACTGTTTATGTTATCGAACGTCTCGCTGTTCACGTTATAAGGGGCAGTTAGTGAAAATAATTTGGTGTTCACATGAGCAAGCTGTTCATGTATTCGAACAGTACTTCTTCGTTATCGAGCTTTTACTGTATTGTGTATCTCTTGATCTAATTTTTTCGATAAGGAATTATTATATACATAAATTTTAATGTGCAATAAGCCTTTTAACACTATACCGTTCGGCGACACCACAGTGGTGTCGTGCGCAAAGTATCGCTCGACGGCCAGCGACACCAGTAATGGAATTAGTGCTACCGGCGTCAAGCAAAGAAATGTTTACAAACAGTGCGGACGGCAAAGTATTAATGTTAGCTTTTTAAGCCTTAAATGAACTGGTCGTGTACAGTATCAGTTCAATATCTCCAAAATATTCATTATTTATGGGAAATTTGTTTTTATGTCTTTATTTTATATTTAATACCTGGGGTCGTGAAAAAATCATGTTATTAACCTTTGAGCGAGCGCGACGCTTCCCAACACTTAAGCAAGCGTGTGGTGTCTTGAGTACACCACTTAAATTGTAGCCCTATATCGATCATTTATTATGGACTCTATTTTATTGAAGTATGGATTAACACTGTTTTACAAACGTTCGGATAATTTAGTTTTTTAAAAATAATCAACATAAGACAATAATTAGTATTGAGCTGTTCATCTATTAGTCATAAATAAGATTTTTACGAAAGTTTTCATTGTGGGTATATAAAGATAGTAAGTAAGTAGATAACAAAACAAATTGTCAAATAAACAAGTATTTTTGTTCAGAATCTTCACTGCAGCAATCAGTATAGATTTTTGGTTGCATATTACATCTGCTTTACAAGCAAACTACTGCATTTATCACATATTATAGTGATTGTGGTGTTTTTCTTCCTTCCACAAATATAACACCTTTTTTCTTTTGTGCTCGTGATTCGGTTTCCTGATCATGCTCCTCTTTGGGGAATTTTTTTTTTCAAGAACGCCGAAATGTCGGATGGTAAAGTTTGAATTTTGATCTTGCAGATAAGTGCTCGTGCATAAGTTGATAACATAAAGAATGTTTTTGCGTCATCAATGCAACTGTTTTTAGGCCGTATTTTACAGGCTTGGAAGGAATATATTGTATCCATGATCTACATGGTGTTAGCATTTCATCAATTGAAACATATTCCGTCAAATGGTAAGTGGTTAATATTATGAATAAAGGAATACAAAAAGTCTCTTATTGCAGCGAGTTTATCTACTTTCTTCCTTTCTTCCATTACGCGTTGCAATATCATCAAATCTGACACATCGCAGGAGAAATAGAAACCTCTTATAACGTACTGCTGCTCGAAGAATTTGTAATCCTGACCCGTCAGTATCCCATAACTCTTTCACGTTTACACGGTGACCATTTTTCGTACCAATCAAAAACAGAACGCCAAGTAAGCCCGTCCGTCATTTCATGCCTGGTACTTTTCTTACAGTTTCCTTTGCGTTTATATTTATGCTTTATGTTTTCGATATATTTATTTGTGTGAAAGATAACAAGATCTATCATGGCAATGTCAATAATCTTCATGAAGGCTTAACTTTCGTTACTAACGTTCTTTGAAACGTTGCTGGAACCGGGAGTAATTTTTATATTTTTCGGAGAATTTTCTGTTTCTGGACCAACGGTGTTTTTTCCCATTTTAATACCTTATCTTTTCCTACGAAGCCCTCCACCACATTTTCATCACTTTCATTATCACCTTCTTGTTCAGATTCAGCCTGATTTTCACGATCGCTTTCATGCAATTCTTCATTGCTCAGATCGCTATCCGATGCAATCAATATTCTGTCCATAACTTCATCATCTTGTTTCCCCTCATCGGACAATTCTTGGAAAATTTTAGGTGTGTTCTCAATTGTTATAACCTCCCTTGACCTGAGTACAAAACATAAGGGAATAGTAGTAATGCATAATGATTTACATCGCAGACTAAGAACGACATGTGGAAAATTTAGCTATACTTACATCCTCCAACCCTTTTTCGGATGATATGGTAGTTATTTGAATAATAGTGTGATTTATTAATGTGATTTATCTCTTGACGAACCAACAAGAAATACAAGAATACCTGGATTCACCTGACCAAATGGAACTCCTAATTAGAAAATTCAAAACCAAGGAACTACAGCATATCATAGACAAGGATCTCAACATCAGGAAATCCCCGGGCTGGGACTTGATTTCTGGTGAAATCCTCAAGAAATTACCCAAGGAAATAATAAAGAGAATAATGATGATATTTAATGCTGCTATAAGGCTAGAATATGTCCCGATGCAATGGAAAGTGGCGGAGATTACATTACTCCAGAAGGCTGGAAAGGATCCGGATACCAATAAGCCTATTGTCAATACTTTCAAAGATTTTTGAAAAGCTACTTCTAAGAATACGACCAGGAGGAAGCAACTCGGACTCAAACTCAGCAAACTCTACTGGTTACTAGGTACATAGAAAGTCACAGCTTTCACTAGAAAATAAGATCCTAACTTATAAAGCAGTGCTGAAGCCGATCTGGACATATGGCGTACAAGTATGGGACACAGCATCTATGTCCAACATTGGAATACTTGAAAGATTCCAATTAAAAGTACTGCGGTTAATAGTGGACGCCCCGTGGTTCGTAACAAATAAAATCATCGGTGGTGATCTAAATATACCTTTTGTGAAAGAAGAAATTAAAAACTACAGTGTTATATATAACAATAGACTAAGAGTGCACCCGAATGATCTCCAAGGACCTACAAGACAGATTCCACTAAATTTATACCTTACCGTTAATGGTTTTTGGTTTTAGATACTGGATGGTACGAGCCACTGGGCGACTACCTTATTGTTAATTACGTTAGAATTAAACGATATACTTATTGTCCTCTTAATGGACAGATTGTAAATATACTGGGAAATAAAAAATAAATAAAAAATAAGACACTCTCAACCACACCAGTGAGACACGGTACAAGTGTTCGCAATGTGAATTTTCATCTAATTACAAACAGAACATAACAAAACACACTCTCAACCATGCAAATCAGAAATGATGCAAGTGTATCAATTTCACTAATTCAATTAGCAAATATTCAAATACCACCAAACGATAATTACTTTATGAAAACCGAATAAGTTGGATAAACCAAATTAATTTTCATCTGTTTGTGTAAGTGGATAATAAATTTAATTTTTGTGAAGATGTAACCAAATTGTTGAGATTATAACCAGTTACATCCTCATTTCGCTTTATGAAATAGAACCTCCTCTTGTCACTTTTTATACTATGCCAGGATTGAAAAAAAGAGAAATTTCCTATTTCTAGCATCACTTTCATTTGTTCTGAGAGTAGACAAATTGCAGTATACATATATGCAATGAGTTTAAGTTAAATGCCACTTTCTCTTGCACACGCGAAAATATGGTGAATGTTTACATGCAATGTATTAAAATCGAAAGGAAATTCGATCTTTTAATTCCTTTTGATTTCCTTCTGTGGAATTGATTTTATTTAATGATAATATATTTCCTTTCACCTGCAGTACTCTTGAGAGAGCCAAGACAAAGATGAATTAGGAGTCGTTTTCATAGTAAGCAACAGAATAAAACCAAACATACTGGACTTTAAGCCAATAAACGGAAGAATCTGCGTAATTCGGTTAAAAACTAGGTTTCTGAACCTATCCATAATCAATGTGCACGCAGAAACCGAAGAGAAGGACGAGATAATAAAGGAAAGCTTCTATCAAAAGGTAGAACAAACCTTTGATACATTGCCATCCAACGACATAAAGGTCGTCATTGGGGACCTGAATGCTAAAATAGGCAAAGAAGAGATCTACCGAGAAGCAGTAGGAGAGAACAGTCTCCACGACGAGAGCAACGAAAATGGAATGAGGGTCATTGACTTTGCCATCACCAGGGGTCTGAGAGTGATGTCGACGCAGTTCCCCAGAAGAGATATATATCCCCCGGATGATGAGACACACAACCAAATTGACCATGTACTAGTGCAAAAAAGAGGAGCTTCCAGCGTGATGAATGTGAGGACATGGACAGGGGAGCGGACTGTGACTCAGACCATCCAACAGAAGGGTCACCAAACAACAGACTGGGCCAAGATAGATATAAAACGACTAAAAGGTGAAGGAATCAAACAGGAATAGGAACGAGATCTACAGGAGAGACTCGCGAACATGAACAATAACATACAGAACACAGAAGAAAACTGTGGGAGGCGGCCAACAGGCAGGAAGCAACACTGGGACGTAAAGGGAAAACGAAAACCCATGAATGGTTTTTGAATGGGGACCATGAATGCCAAAACCTAATTGAACAAAGAAATAAAGAAAGAACAGCATATCTGGAGAGACCAACCAGCACAAAGAAACAGAAGGAAAGCGAAAAGGCTTATACAACGGAAGAAGCGGCAGCACATGAATGCGATTGTCGCTGAGACGGAAGAATAGTTCCAAAAGAATAACCCTAGGAAGGCATACAAGAACATAAATCTCTTCAAGAAAGGGTTCCAAGCGACAACCTCCCTATACAGACCCGCCTCTGGAGAAATCATAGCAGATAAATCAAATATACTCCAACGGTGGAATGAATTCTTTGAGAACCTATTAAAGCCAAAAAAATAGCAGTACCACAACTGGGACCGAACGGACTGGAGGATGAACGCCACTTTGACCCCCCGAGAAATAACAAGGCCCCCGGGATTGACAACCTCCCAACTGAACTCTTCAAATGTGGAGGTGAACACCTAACCGATGCACTGCACCAATTGATGACGAACATATGGAAAACCGAGGAAATACCAGAGGAATGGAGAAAGAGTATCATCTGCCCCATCCATAAGAAGGGCGACAAGCTAAGGTGTGAGAACTACAGAGGAGTATCCGTACTCTGCACGGCATACAAAGTTCTGACAAATATATTGAAAAAAAGACTAGAAGCCTTTGCAGAAGGCAATATCGGCGAATATCAAGCAGGGTTTAGGCCGGGCAGATCAACTGCTGACCAGTTGCATAAGTCAGGCGAATAGCGGAAAAGTGCTGGGAATTTGATGTAGACATATACCACCTATTCATCGACTTTAAACAAGCCTACGACTGCATCGATAGGAACAAACTATATAGTGCACTAATGGAACTACAGGTACCAGCTAAACTGGTGAGAATGGTCAGAGCCACCATGCAAGGGATGGTATGTCAGGTAAAGATAGCCGGGGAACTAACAGAAACTCTCGAGGTAACGCAAGGGCTGAAACAGGAAGATGGACTGGCACCCATGCTGTTCAACCTAGCGCTAGAGTATGTCATAAGAAAAAGTCAAGTAGACACCAGATCGACAATACTCAATAAATCCCGGCAGATATGCGGCTATGCTGATGATCTGGATGTTATGGGGAGGTCAATTGCAGCAGTGAAGGAGGGTGCCCGACAACTGGACGAATCGGCGAAGACAACAGGGCTGCGGATTAATGAAGGGAAAACTATACTGATGATGCAGAGTAGGAGACAAAGAAATGGGCTGGACCAGAGCATCGCTATGGATAACCACAATTTAGACGTAGTAAAGAACTTCACCTACCTGGGAGCCATGGTTACCTCGGGAAATGAGGAAGCTGAGGAGATCACGAAAAGGATCGCGACAGGAAACCGCGCGTTTTCCTCACTACTCCCCGTAATGAAATCTAGAAACATCCACCGGAAAATGAAAGTAAGAGTGTATGAAACGCTAATCCGCACAGTGGTAACATATGGGTGCGAGAGTTGGACCCTCACAAACAAGACCTCAGAAATGCTGGACATCTTTGAGAGGAAGATCCTTAGGAAAATATACGGACCAACAAACGACGGAGGGACGGGGAGAATAAAGTACAATCATGAGCTATACCAACTCTTTAAGGAGAAGGATTGTGGAGGCCAGGACTCGATTTGAGTTGTAGCTCCATCGGAGAGAGAGAGAGAGTATTTCTATCTAATACATTAAAGGGAATGTGGACGTTAGACACTGCTGTAATTAGGATGCTTAGGATAATACCTGGGATTTGCCAATTCGACGAAGCGTTTGCAAAGAAACATGGAGATGTCGGAAGTTTTATGTTTCTACAAGAATATAACGTGACATTAGCTATTGTTAGTGTTTTGGTTTAGTTAACTGGAACGCTGTTAAACTGGGAAATTGGACTGGATGTCCGTTTTCTGTGCCGAAAAATCGGTTTATGTGGTAACAGTACATTCCACACAACAGAATTTCTCAAGAATACATTCGGATTAGTATTTAAAATTTGTATATTAATTTAAAATATCTTTAAAAAATGTATAGTTTGAGGAGAAACAAAATAATCGACTTCTTTGTCCAATAAATGATCCACTTCTTTGAGACCTATTGTTGCTCTTCCATCCCTACCTTCATCAGCATCATCTTCTTCTTCTTCAAAGGACATTGATTATACAGCCATGCTTACTTTGACATTTTTTTTCCAAAGTATCATCGAAAAATGAAAATGCAACTTGCTCCGAGTTAAGATACCAAAGTTGTTTTATCATTTTAGAGAGCGCCTTGTCTGCCGAACAAATGTCTCTAATACCTTTTTTTTTCTAAATCTGTTAATGAAAATTTATTCCTGAAAAGATATATTTTGAGAGAATAAATCCATCTGGAGTGATGAATAGCACCAGGTACTCTGAAAAAATGTCTATTGCAGGAAGACGTCCTACGCAGTTTAAACCAAAAATTAAGCAAAGTTTAAACCAACAGCCCAGTGATGATTATAGAGATTTTATCCTTATAATCACCCCTGAGCGTTGGCCTTTTAATTGTTCGATAAGAAAACTTGAAATTTGGTTTGAATTACGTATTCTATATCTAATATTTTTATCTTCAGTGGATCAAGTACTGAACTTGATCCACTGAAAAGTTGATCAACTCTATTGAAACAAAGGTTCTAACCATAGCTTTCATTCAACTTTTTTCAATCGCTCAATTAAACTTGATCCATGAGAAATTACGTAGTTTCAGAAAAAATGTTAAAAGTGATGAAATCAAAATTTGGCTTTACAGCATCAATTTTTCATGCCTATCACAACATAGAAGTTTAGTTCTCTAATCTGATTGGTCAATTAGCAAATTGTTATGATGAATATAACTTCATTGCCAATTTTAAACTTTGTAAAGTCCCCTTGCAAAATTTGACATTTGGGAGCTACGTGGGTGGTTTCATGACTTAGTAAAACGAGGAAAACATTCTGTGCATTCGAAATAAGCAACCGTATGATTCACGGTCATACCGCAGTGATTAAGGCCGTTGATTCATTGAAAAACACACGCGCCAACACCATCATTGGTCACTTGATCGGCGCCTGTGCAGCGCCATACGACCCACTATAGTTCGCCCGAGATCAATTCTGAACGGTAATTTTCTGCCGTCAGCGTTTGCGGAATCGGTTAATGTTAAATGCCACCGTTTAATTCTCGGTACTGCTTGGAAATGGACTGAAAAATGGGCGTTCGACACGAAACTGTACGCAAAAACCGTACGGGAAAGCACTGAGGCTTATTTCTGGATATTTTATTGACCGATTCGCCACGTCAACGGAGAAATTTATGACGTGCGGGCAGCCCACGCTGTCATACGCGTGCACTGACGTATCGCAAATAGATCTATTTGTGCTAGATGCTAGAACATTGCTTGGAAGTGATCCGTGCGAACGTAAACGCATCGGAATTCGGTTAAATCTGTAATTGTGATTCGTTTTGGAGAATGTGGCATCGTATTATAAAAGACTGTGGTTTATTGAGGGCACGGCTGCGTTCTCTTATTTTCAGTTGTAATAACATTTATTACATCTCGAAAGTGTACTATTTAATGCAATATGCAACGTAATTTAAAAAAACTCTAGAACAGATTGTGAATTATTTATAATTAAATTTAGAGTGAAGCAACAAATAATAGGTCAGAATGTAGTTATGTTACATATTGATAGATTGTAAAGCTATAACGATAAACTGACACGAACTTTTACTTACAATAATATTAAATAATAATAAAACTGAAGTGCATATTGTATTGTCTAAATTGCCTGGAAGGCGGAAGGTTCCCCAACGCGTGGAAGAGGGCAAGGATGGCGATCCGGATAAGTCGACGCACGAAGTGAGGCTGCACCGCCCAATCTGTCCAAAGTGCGAAGGAAGCCATCAAAGAGGTGTTAGCGATGTCCTGGATGATGGTCGCCACTCAGCGGCGGTCTTCGTGGACATAGTGAGGGTCTTTGATAACCTCTGGAAGCTGTCCATCTTGCATCGTCTGCGGGAGATTGGGTCACCCCTATGCACATATGGCCGTCATCCGAAAAGAGAGGACGGAAGGATGACGCACTCGCTGCCAACGGCTTTGGAACTGACCACGTGACATATAAAGAACATCTCCTCAGCAAATCGAAATAATTACCCAGCTAAGGGACACAATTTTCCAGACGGAAATAGATAACAAAGTGATGAACCTCCACCAAGTTGTATGCTCAAGATGTACTTGTGTGGAGTTGCTATAACCGGAGGGATGTCGTTCGGGTTGGCGCTTTGAGCTTCCAAGTAATGACTCCAAGTACACCTTTTCTTTTCTGAAGAGGATGATTTTGTTTTGCAGCGATATTCCTGGTTTATTCAAATGATTGGCGTTTATTTATAGATTCATCAATACGCAGTCTTAAATGTGCACTCTTGCACAATGGCAATAAACTGGGTTCTTTACCCATTGCACATTCAACTAAAGTTAAAGAAGAATACCTCACGATTTCCTTGGCAATGGAGAAAATAAAGCACGCACAACATAACTGGATTATATGTGTAGACCTGAAAATGGTGAACTTCCTCTTGAGTTAGCAAGGCGGTTATACGAAACGCCCTGTTTTATATGCTTATGGGACAGCAGAGCTAAAGCTAACTGGTCTAAGAAAAATTGACCTTTGAGGGGGGCTCTAGATCCGGGTAGGCTGAATCTGATAAATGCCTCACTCCGGAGACCGTATTGCCTCCTTTGCATATTAAATTAGGGCTTATAAAACTGTACATAAAAGCTCTCAACAAAGATCACGAGAACTTTTCCAAAACCGAGTACTGAAAAGAGAAGAGCTAATTTCCCTAATTGCATGACAGATGTTGAAAAATATGCGTTGAATGAGTTTGTAGGGTATTGAAACATTTCTTAGGAAATAAAAAGAATGCCAACTACGCTCAACACATTGAGCAACTAATGCTGCATTTCCAGCGACTTTATTTAGACCGTTTTCCTAAAAATCTTGGTGATTTAAGTGAGGAGAACGCTTCCTTCAAGACATTCGCACTATGGAAGAGCAATGCCAGAGTTACTGGAATGCAAATATGATGGCTGACTGCTGTTGGAGTATTCAAAGTAGTGCTCCTGAGTTGACTCATGCGAGAAAATCTTAGAAAAGAAAATTTTATTCACATTAGCCTAGTCTGATAAAAGGTTGTAGCTTAAAATTAGTATATTTTTTTTGTAAAAATCGCTCCTCTTCATAGCTCAAAAACTAGAGCTGTTACTGGAAAAACTACACCTGTTACTGACTTCTAATTAAAAATCAGTGAGAAAAATACATTTAGAATCAGGTGTAAACCTTCATAAAACAGAGCCACTGTTTAGCTCTGTAATCGTAGACGGACCATAAAGGTCCGTCTGCGACCCTCCAGTGTTTCTCTTTTTGTGATGAGAAAAACATCCCTACAATTTACTTAAATACAGAAGATTAACGGTTAGGAATCAATTACATACCCCGATGAATTTATTATAATTAAACAGTGAATCGTTTTCTTTTCATGTTAATTAAAAGCATACACAAACTAATAATATTAGAATTCCAAAAAGGAAAAGGTGTAATAATTTTACCAATCAGTATTTTATGAAACTAATTTTAGATCTTTAACACTTTATTTGTCTACCGGTTTCCGTAATTACATTACCATCTTCATGGATATTTTGATTATAAAAAATCGTAAACTACAACGAAAATCACATGTTAATATTAATGTAGACTTAGAAAATGAAAAAATTAAAATAACTTACGAGTACGTTCTTAACATCACTGTGAATTATGAATTATGAAACTTAATTTTGAAATTATAGTGTATATTGATGAATTTCATTTGGAAGAACAATTATTTGGAATAATTTAAGGATAAACACCTTTTACAGGAACATTCTCGCTTCACTTATGGTTAAGCTTACCGAAATGTATGTTAATACGGTCGAACAAGTTTTATATGGAAGTGTGTAGTGCTAAGCGCGCGAAACATGTGGCAAAATGCGAAACTTTTGAAAATTTAAATTGGATTTAAAATTATTATGTTATGTTGTACAAACTACGATTTAACAGTTATATGATTTATATCATCTGCATGTAGATTGTAGGGTATTAATGTATGCATTATATGCATTAAATTATATGCATATATATGCATTAAAATAAATCTTATAAATAAGTTAAAATTTAAAACGTTTAAAATAATAAAAAAACAGCACGTTACAGATTTAAAATTATTATAATTGTAGAGCTAAAGAGAAACCCCATTATCATTCACTCGAATAAAAGGGAAAAGGTAAGAAAATTATTCAAACAATCTGGAAAATTGTGATTATTTAATAAAGGATTGGCATTGAAAAGGTATTAAATTACAATTTATTTGAAGTAAATTGTAAAAAATACGAGAATTTTAAAAGGGTGTCTGAGGGAATGGTAAATATGTGGAATATTGTTTTCTAGTTGATCGTTATAGTAATTATTTATGTAGTAAAAGTAATAGTAATAATTTTTGTGGGTGTTTTTTTTTGAATGAATCTATTTCACAGCTTTCAAATATTTCCATTAAGTAGCTTTTAGTAAGTTGATTAATTATTTTGATATTGCGGAAAGTGAAATTGTGATTGTTGGAATTTCTGTGTCTGCCGAAGTTACAGTTATTGCTTGTAAGGTGTTCTTTGACTCTTATTTCGATTCTTCTGCCTGTTTTTCCTATGTAAATAGCATTGCATGTTTCACAAGTAAGGGCATATGCACCATTTCTATTTCATAATTTTGTAGGAGGTTTACTATTGTTGAGTATGTTTTTCAGATTGTGATTAGTTTTGAGGACAAGTGAGATATTGAATTTGTTTTTAATTTTGTTACAAATCTTGCCTTGGTATGTGATAGCTCTATACATAGGTTTGG
>JAWQRJ010001567.1:0-15494 GCA_033557515.1 Diorygopyx duplodentatus | reverse complement strand
GCTTTTACACTTGAAGAGGTAGAAGATTAATTTTTTGTTGGAAAAAACGTTTTAACTACTTTAATAGTGAGCTCGACTAAAGTAGGTTAAAATAAGCACCAGCTAATCGATAAAGCTAATGCACAGCGCTTTAAGGTATGCTATGCTAGACGTAATTATTTATTTATTGCAATAAACTTCACAGGTTGGAAGTTAACCAGTTTTGACCAATATTCGATTAATGACACAATTGTTGTGTGTAATTAAAATTCAAAGCACAAAACGCGTAAAACAATATTCTAGAAAGGAAGTTTGAGAAAGTTTGAGAAGAGCTGACTGTTTATAAAACGAATATTTCCAAACATTCTTCTTCAATGACATTAATTTCGTTAAATAATTATTTCATAAATAATGGAAATGAACGTCTTTAGTTAACCGATTTCTTTACTTTCTAGTTAGCTAATGCTCTATCTTTTAGTCCTTTACTAAATAATGGTCTTTCTTCATGTGCACTCTTCCATTTACTCTAACATTTTCTGAGATGTCCCAGAAATTTCTTTTCTTCATTGGATTTATCATCAAACATTTTTTCGCCAGTGGGCCGAAAAGCTAATATATTTCTCAAATGCCATTTTAGGCAGAGGAAGTAGTATTTTGTTATCCAGGCAGAGAAAATGTTAACTAGGCAACTAGAAAATTCGCCATCACATAGCAATTAAGCTATTTTTAACACCCTGCCACGACATTTCTTAAACTTGAAGTTATACTACACTCATATGCGGATTAGCTAGAACTAATGTAATATAGGTATAAAAATTGCAATATATTAGCTAATTATTGTGTAATGGATGCTGTTACAGGAAGTTAATTGTTGATTTTAAATTAAATATTATTAAATTTGCCTAGCTTTATAATCCTTATAAGCGGCCCGAGAGCTCGGAAGACGTATTAATTCTTGCACGAAGGAAGCAAATGCACACACGCAAGGATTATAAATAATAATAAATATACTAACGAAGAAATAACAAAGAACCTAAATCTTAACAGGTGATTAATACGGGCAATCTAAAAACATAGAACCTAACTTTGAACCCGCGCATTTCTTGGAGACCCAGCAAGCTCTATACTGGTTACTTACGGGTATACTATCATCGGGTGGACTGTTTGTCTAAGGTAATCTAGACAGTGGATAAGCACTCCACAGCACCCACTTTTAATCACAGATTTACTGTAAAAACACAAGAGGAATGTAAAACTTAATTATTGCGTTGAAGCGCAAATCAACAGTGACTAGTACTATCCAGTCGTCGAGCACTTGGTACTTGAAACTCTAAGATTGATGACCTCTGAAAGCTCTAAAATAATATCGAATTCACCAGGCGACGCCAACAGCGAAAGCCCTTCTGTCGAAACTAATTTATAGGCCAGGGGAAGGTACCTACCGCATCGTTCTCCCACAAATTTTACAAAATGCTTTAAGGTTCATTGCGATTTTTGTATTATTACAATTTAGAATATAAGTGAGTTTCTTGATTTTTTTATTTAATTCAACACTCAATTTGATTAATCGCAACCGGGTAAATCGCAAACTGTTTCGTTCAGTACCCCGTATCATAATGTTCCAATCGCTAAGATTTTTTTGACTAATGCGTTAGTAATTTTAATATCTAACTTTCCAATTTGATCTCAATAATCTGAAATAATTTTTAAACAAATTATTTCAGGTAATTGTAAAAACGGTACCTGGAACTTATATAACATTGCTTGTTACTGATTTATAAAGAGTAGATAATTTACTGTGCGACGTAATTGTTGTAACTGTGTAACAAATAAGGAAAAAGTGAAATCGTACAGCGTGTTATAATTAGCTTAATTGCTATGCGATGGCATGAAAATTCGACCGACGAAAACTGTGTTTTATATAGTACTAGCATTGGGGTTGCAATACGTGATAGCCGTTTCAGATATTGCATTTAATTTTTCGGTTAGAACAATCCAAATACGGTCAATTTCGAAGAAATTCTGGTACACCGTTGGCTTCGCAATTTTTTTCTGGAGTAATTACAGAGAAGTCGACCGACGAAAACTCACTTTTAGATGCCAAAAAGAGCAAGATTTCTCGTGGTGCAAGCAGATTTAACATATCTTTGATTTTAAGAAAGTTATCGCGAAAAACCTCTTATGGAGAAACAATGTATTCATTTTATGGCTGTTTATGGATATCGCTACGGCGGTAATAAATTTGACTCTGCTTACTAATGCATATTATACTTGTATAAAATAAAACTGTACCTTTTTCTAATTGATTTTCTAAAAAATGTGAAATAAACAGCCAATTAAGTAAAGAAATATAATTATTCCATCTGAATAAGTAGCTAATTAGACTTAAGCATATGTTGTGAGACAATAATCTTTTAAACGTTAACATTGTTTTTATTAGGAACGTAACTGTTTTTACAACACACATATAGTATCAAATACGAAGAAGTATTTTTCACATATTGGCGGTTTAAGGTACATTGATTGGTTAGAATAAATGGACTTTTTCGAAGTGAATAGGATATTTTGTGGTGGTTAGCAATTCTGCACAGTCCTATTGTTTACTTTATTATTTTCTCATTCATGATTACTGTTAACTATTTCCAAGAAAACATCGTTCGGTCATTATTTAACAGATGTCCAGTAATATTTATTGACAGTATTTGATGTAAACTATGCTACAATAAAGAGAAGGTAAGTGTACCGTTCTTCAGGTATTTTAAGTTAAATTAGGGGCTGGAACTGACGTCTTGTTCTAAGCAACAAAAGTGTTAATAGCCGATTCGTCAAATGTGGAAAGGGGGAGGAAACTGACGTAGATGCAAAAATTTAACTGGTGAAGATGATACCCTCTAGTTTTGTGTGTTGAAACAACCTTTAGTTGAAAGATGAAAGCTGTCATGTTAGGTTATGTTGAGTAAATTTCAAGTATTTAATTTGTTTAGCTTGGCAAAGTGGATAAATGTAATTAAAGCAGAAGCTGCTAGTCGTATAAGATTGATTATTTTAATCTTCTCTTCTTTTATCGCCTCTTCAACGTCAGGTGATCCGCTGCTTCTACTGTCGATCAATTGTGGTCATCAACGTCAATCCCCTATTGCCGGCTTTGACAAAAAAATATGAAAGGAAGAAAAATAGATAGAGAGGAAATTGCATGGTTATACAATATAGAATTGATTTTTTTTTAATTTTTACAAACTGCAAACAAAACTTCGAAAGAAAACGTGGTTATATACACACTTTTGCTCTCAACATCAATAGCAACCGAGATAACAGGTGGTACTGCTTACATGTCGCTCTACGTGAGCACATTCTGCGTGCGCATTATCGAGTCAACCATGTGCATAATTTAGGCCCCCCAGAACGTAGTTAACCTGCAAACTAAAGGCAGCAGAAGATATTTTCCTGTTACTGTCATAACTAGTTTCAGTAAGAGGTAAACCAAGATCTAGTTATGGAAGCGATTTGTGTTTCCTACTAATCTGCTTACTTAGTTTATTAGCTGATTACTCATAAACAAGCTTGTTTAAACTGATCATGTCAAATAAGTACATACATAAAAAGTACATAGTCATTTGACATAGAGCCCAACGACCAGTTATGAATGTATGGTCATCTATGATTGTAAGTTACGGGAACATGCTGTTATCATACTTACAATGTTGCACTCTGCTTCCACTTATTTAGTGACAGAGATACAGTTACGCTGTACAATAAGTTTTAAACTTTTAAATTAAAAGCATCACATTAATATTACAAAGTGCTGCAGTTAACAATAGTCACGCAATTGCGTTAACTACGATCGTTCTTATGCTAGCTATTAAAATTTCAATTTAATACGTCGTAGTTGAAAGAAAAGTGGGAAGTTGCCAACCATCGGAGTTAATTCTTTACAAAAACAAGCATCTCAGTTGAAGAAATGTATTGTATGATGGATTCTCTTTGCTCTATATGATGGATTTTCTTTGGGTTGATGTTAAATGGCTATTGAGTTTGGGCGGAAAATACTAAGTAGTGTAAATAGAAGACATTTCGCTTCAATGCAGTATTAACGTTCACATTAACTGCACTGAAACCATCTGAACCAATGAAACTTGGGCGACATTCTAAAAAGAATTGAATTTAACAATATCTAATAAAGTCTATTTATCAAGTTGTAGTGTCACAATGAAAGTGGTAGAAAATAGGAGATCTAGACGATCTCGACACGCTTTTATAATTCAATGAATCTATCTTTTATATAGACAAAGGGAATAATTTTAATGCTATGACCTCTTAATTTAACATTTTTTATAATTATTCTTTAAATAAAGACGTTATTCTTGAATTCAAACGTAACTCTTTTGAACTGATATTCTTAAAATAAAAAAGAACGCTTAAAGATAAGACTAAATGCTTTTGGGCACGACTTTTTTTCTTGAATTTGCCAATAAATTTTTCCAAGACCTTTTCTCTGGGAGTCACAATAAAGGATACGTTTATTGCTGACCTTTTAAGTCTATTATATTTTATATCCGGCCGTTTCATTTCGCATAATCGAAACTCTTTGAAAATAGGTAATATTTATGACTTATGCAAATGGTTACGACTTTCCTGTTTCGCTCTGGAATTCCCTTAAGAATAGCAAATTATACGACAAGCAGATCAAATCGCGTCTTAATTAGTGTGCTTCTGAACTTTGTAACGAATTGATAGAATTGAAAACTTGAGCTACAGTTGAATAGATAATTAAAAGACCTCAGGTGAATTTACGTGTCGATTTTAAGTTTAAAAAGTAGTACCTTTGGTACCATTTACCCCCCTTCCACCAACGTGAATTAAATGAATGACTAAAAAAGGAGTTATGTCTCCAAATCTCAATGTTTTTTGTAGGTTATATAAAAATGTTTTGAACTTTTAGTAACAAATTAATATATTTTATGTAATCACTAGCGGTTAGTTTAAAATGTTCCAAACACAACACCTCCATACGTTATTCCAAGTACTTTTATCACAGTTAGCTGATCTTCGTCCACAACAATGTTATTCTCAATTTATTACATAACATATACAGCACACATTTGAAACTGGAGTTGCGTCTCAAAGTTAAAAGGATCAAGTGGCTATGGATTGTTATGAAATCAAGGCTGTGAAACAAAATTGTCTCAACTGTGAAACTCTAACATTTATATTATTACAATACATCATCATTTGCCTTCGTAACAATACTACAGTGTTTACATATGAATTATTTAATTAGTATCCGTACCTGTATAATGACAATCATGTAAGTTATACCCATCATATAAGTTATGCTTTTAGATGTTTCAAAACGACTCATTCATTTGTTAAGTTGAAATCGTATGCCAACATATTATGCCAACAATGTTTAGCACAGTTTGGTGATGTGAAACAAAAACTCATATCTGAACGCCATGTTAATCGCCATAACGTTCTTAGGAAGCATTTTCGGGCGACCACTTACAAGAACTTTTATTTTATTTTAGTAGCCTGAATATAAATTGTTCCTGAATTGCATAGTCACCCTGTATATTTTATGTAAGCTACCACTATATAATATAAAATAAAATAACAAGTTCTCATAACGAGATATTCTTATTATTGTGCTACTTGATGCATTAAGTTTTCGTTGAACATTTAAAAAAAAACTATTTCAATTATTTTTCGTATTTTTATCTCAGACGAACACAGAAAAGCATGAATCCTGGCGATGTAATGATTTTACGTCACTGGTTTTCTCGAGTTGAAAACACAAGTTCCAAAGAAGTTCGTACGTGAAACAAAAGGAACGCAGACTTTGTTATAATAGTTGCAATCAGTGCATGTACAGTTGGGAAACTATCAATATATCCGGCTAACGGTATCTGAACTTCGGTTCCGGTTTATCGGGAACGAATGGTGCGCTTCTGTTTTGTTTTGTTCTTCGACAGCACGGAGTTTCCGCGGCTGACTTCGCCCGCGTATCGACACGGCCGCCTTTTGAAGCCGGCTGCGCATCGCAGTGTTTCTTTGTCCGATTCTGCACGTTCGCAAAACGGAAACAGCAATAATCGGGAGGAAGCCAAGGCGTGTTTATCAATTTTGCGCGTGCTACCAGGCGAATCTAGTTCTCTTGTTACAACGTCCAATAGATTTATCTTCTCACTTTACTGGTTCGCAATTGTCTGCTAAAATGCAATATACGTCAAGAAGACATTGAAAAGAAATCGAATTTTCTAAAGTATCCATACCTTCCTTATACTACTTACTATTCAGAATTTACTAATGGTATTAGAAGGTTTGTTAGGTACGCAACAAATTTGTATTTGAGCAATTATTTTCGGTACCACTCGCTGCCGTGTAGTAAAAATATTATACCATGGTCATACCATGGAACTAATTATAATTTTCTGAAAATAGTTTTTAAAAACTAAGTTACTAAATCCAAGGCTAATGTCAATCTTTAAGACATTCACAGCAAATAGAGTAATGAGAGGAATAATTGCGGAAAACATATAACCATTATTAGCAACTTTAGTAGGAACAGTAGTTGTGCCGTCATTTTATGTCCGCGTCAAATCGAAAGAACTTGCAACTGAAGTAAAGTTGGATTAAAGAATACAAAAAGCCGGATAGCTAAATAATTTTAAATTAAATATAGTATTAGGGAATCTCAGCAACGATCAGTCGACCAGGTGTTTAACAGTAATATCAGTAATAAATAAATACTTTTTATTAGCGAACAAATTATTGAAAAATTTGCACGTGCTCAATAAATCTCGAGACAGAAATTGCATCTACAATAAAGTCTGATCGAATCAAAATCATATTTACAAAAAAAAATAATCAAATTACAATATCTAAAGGGAAGTTAAAGTGTCGCTAAATTAATCATAAATGGGCAAATAATGTAGTCAATTTTAAAATATTTGAGAAAAGACTCGGTAAGTTTACAATTGGGCATTTGAAAAGGTGGGAAGGTTTTGTAGAAAGCAAACGTTTTCAAACAAATCTATTCTTTAATATAAATATTCTTATATAAATGGTATTAAATATAAATCTGGAGTAAAAAGAACATATTATGAACATGAAGGTCATTGATATGAGTAAAATATTATAATATTTCAAGAACGAAAAGCAAGCTTGCATTAAATATTGTTTTCATAATCTTGGCATGTCTTATCTTCAGAAAGACGTTCATAAAAGTTGTTAATAATAGAAACTTAACAACTACTTAACAAACCCAGCAAAACTCGGTGAACCAGGAATTTAATCTTTATTAATTTTTAGCAATAAAACAAAGTGTAATCATTTGCATTAGGGTATACTTATAATACATATAAATTGAGACGAATACTGAAAGTCGGAGCAGAGCTCGAAGTACCTGACAAAACCGAGCGATAGTATATATTTTTTCTTATATACGAAGTAATTAAAAATACGCTAACACGGCCCCTTCAGGGTCGCAGATTATAAATCTGAAATCGAAAATGAAAAATTCAAAATGGCGAATCTAAGATGGCGAACCGAAACTTAGAAAAATAGGAATGTTAATTTGAAAACTGGTGCGTAAAGATTTTTCGTATCACTAATTATGAATCTAACACTAAAAATGAAAGATTCAAGGTGGCAGGTCCAATGTAGTGGCCCATCGTTTGCATTTTCAAGATAAAATGCTATTTTTTAAGTTTTGGTTCGCCACATTGGATCTGCCGTTTCGAGTCTTTCATTTTCGACTTTTGTAACATTTATAATAATAACATTTATAATTGGGACAAAAACGATGACGTCGACGTTTTTATCACAGTGCAACTTATCACATGTAAAATGTACATCAGCACTGTTTGAACTAAAAACGCAATGTGTGCTCAAATATTTTAAATTGTAGAATTGCATAGAGTCTAAGGAATTTCTTAATAAGGAACAGTTACAAAATCATAATAATAATATCGAATAAATGATTTCTAGTCACCAATATTACAAAATTGCCTTGTTTTGGCAAATTTAGATCTGATATTGCTGGAAAGGATGTAATAAAATAAAATACCTGAAAGGCCGGCCTTGCTCGAGAGTAAAACACAAAAAAAACATTGTTTTCTACCCCTAACCGAGCTTGCTCGTTTCGGTAACGGTATCGTGTGGTGAAATGTAAAACTAACAGACGGAGCTAGTTCCGTTATGAACGGCACACGATGGCTCCTCATGTTCGCAATAAAGCCATAATAAGCATAAACTCATTTTTATATCTCAAAGCGATCTTTCTCTGCATCCTGCAAATGCCTACGTTCCCGAAATTTTTAGCTCGTTCAATGTATAAGGAGTACCTGGTAGACCGAGCTATCGCTCGGTCTATCAGGTACTCCGAGCTCCAATTGCACTTTCAGTGTTTCAGTTTTCATATATTATAGGTATACCCTAATGGGATGTACCTATTTTATTTTATTGCTTAAATTAATAAAGAATAAATTAGATAATAAGATTATTAGGTAGATAAACTAATAATAAAGAATAAACTTAGGGTTTGCAAAGTATTACTCAATATTTAATTTAAAATTATTTACTTATATAACGTCTTTTGAAGAGAAGACGTGTCGATAAATGTAACTAAACAATGTTTAATACATAGAAGAAAACAGATTAGTGAAACTGATCAAACATTACTTCACCTGCATTTCTTTCTTTTTTACTCGTAATGAATATTTGCTTTCTACTATACCAACATTCTTACACGGACTCCTTCCAATAGAATATTTATTAACGTGTTTTTTTATTTCCAAAATATATCTTTACTAATGTACAATATAAAATAAATACCCATCAGACCGAGCTTTAGACATCGGGAAATGCAATTGTATTTAATTCAAAATTATTTACTTATTAACAATTTATTGTTGTGTTCTTTGAACTGTTGTGTTTTAATTTATTTTATTATTACCGGCATCCCCACCGGTGGCGCGCGGACGCATAGGTAAGATCTATTCTTTTTTTGTTTCACCGAACTAACACAAGCTGATAGCAAATTCACATGGCAAGCGTAATCGAAATTCACATTATCGTATTTCAATGTATAATTAAATGGAAAGTGTCAAATCCATTCGGTTCATCCAATGCCCCCGAATGTTCGGTTACCTTGAGTTGAGAGGCACGCCTTTTACGATTGTTGATTTTTGTTGCGTTTGAAAAATTACCGATTTTCAAACGCTCAAAAGTGATATAAAATGGTTTTAGTGAAAGTCGAGCTCTATATAAATCGATTTTATACACCCGATTATTTAAATCCTGCAAATATAAAACACGTACATACAATATTAACACATTTATAGTAGATTAGACATTTTGGTTTTAAAATCCAGCCACGTGTGTGGTGTTGTGAAGTTGATTACAAAATTTCAATTTGTCAAATATGGTTCTTTAATTTTATTGCCTAATGGTTTGTTAACGTGGCAGTAATATTTTGGGAATAGGCCCAACGAATTTTTTCCTGAATATGCATGAAAAATTCAGTGATAACAAAATTTTAATATTAAATAAAATTTTCCTCTCGTGAATTCAGACACATTTATAATGAAAAATAAGAAAAATCTTCAATCCTAAATTATCTAGAGACAAATGGTTAGTACGATTTGCGAACCTTACATACAACTTTAGAAAAACTTACTGAATTATTCAAAATATAAGCCAAAATAGGCAATCACGTATATTCATTTATAGCTGGTAGATAAATCTGAAAACATTACATCAAATGTCACAAGTTCTAAAATTTCATTGTAAAAAAATTAGTAGCAAAAAAGCAAATTCACTTAATCTAAAAAATATATAATATTAAGAGATTCCTAAAGAAATTTGTCTGTGGTCAATAGGAATAACCACGTCATATTATTAATCAATTATGGAATAAATTGTAACTTAGCTAATTTTTTGCAGCTTTTGTTATGAATTGTTTTAATCATTATTTGTTTGTTTGTTGTATTGGACATGTCATATTAATTTGTCTAAAAGTCATCACTTTCTGAAAAGCATTGTTATGGCGCTTTGTGCCCTTGTTCTTTGTATTGTAACCTGGTATGTAAATATCCTGAAAATTGAGAATAGATAACTAATAAACTTTCAACTAATAAACAACCGCTCCAAAGTCAAGATTCAGACTCAGACTCTACGTTTTAAAAAAAATCTTATAAATTGGTGTAAAGGTTTCATTACTTAAGAAAAGCTTGAAAGTATGACTTATGTACAACTAACACTAAATGAAACATATTACAAACAGTATAGTTTTAATATAACACTTAGCAGGAAATTGATAAGTTGACAATTCGGACACATATAGAAATCCACTAAGAAATAACACAAGATGTAATGAACCAAAATCTTCATTACATATTCTCTTTGAGCTCTTGCACTTAGCACAAGCAGCTATTTCGCTAAGGCACAGTAGCAATACAATGTCATACCATTTTATGCAATACCATTTTAAAGGGGGGAATTTAAGAGCCAAATGTCGGGACAAATTATAATGGCGTTATAAATCAACAATATGATGTTTACCAAAATAATTAAAAGTGATATTCATAAACTTACTTTAATACGTTCGATAATTTCTTTTATGTCAATGAATTTTTACCATATTATGTAAAAGTTAATTGTAAAATTGCATTCCAACTTTTAAACTTACTACAATTCACGTAATTGCTTTAAATTGTCTACAGCTTTAAAAGTAAGTTTGCACAAACATTTTTTCAATGTCGACCCTTTATTTTATTTTCACAGACTCTGGAGTTTCATTCTCCAGCTTTTCACAGGCGCTCGAGTTGCACCTGCGTTACTGTTTAATGGGTGAAAACACGTTCACTAACGCAGAAATAAATGTCACGCTATGCTACACAATTTTAAATGGCTGCACTTACGTGACTATTTCAGTTCTTTAGCGCATAAAACACGAAATGGATGGCAAAGCTGCTACTGTATTAAATTACTACGTGTAATTATTCATTAAACATATTTTATACTAGAAATAAACTAATGCTCGGTTGCACACAGCACAGATGTCACGTTGACAGGTCGTTAATAAGCCATTAGCAAATCGGCTCGTTAACTTGACAGAAATGTTTTATGCTACCGAAGACTACTGACTTATAAGAAGGTGGTGAAAATTACATTCATTCGATTTCATCTAAGTCGAGTAATGATTGAAAAAATGCGGCATTTCCTTTAAATTGAAGAGAAATTGACCAAAGTGAGTAAATATAGTAGTTTCGACGCTTAAACTTGAAGGTTAAAAAATACATATACAAATAAATGTCACATCTAAGCATCCACTGGAAGACATGTATATACAATTTTTGAAAAGATAAGACCAATCAAAAAATTTGCCT
Organism: Diorygopyx duplodentatus; assembly: GCA_033557515.1. Classification (NCBI taxonomy): domain Eukaryota; kingdom Metazoa; phylum Arthropoda; class Insecta; order Coleoptera; family Scarabaeidae; genus Diorygopyx; species Diorygopyx duplodentatus. The sequence continues at coordinate 4,128 of JAWQRJ010001567.1, read as the reverse complement.
TTCTGTGATGAAGAAAACTCGTCATTAACTTTATCAAATTATGCTATCTACCAAAGGTATTTTTTGGTAATAAATTTGTAAAAATAACGTTTCTATTTTTGAAAACATCAAATCTTTTTTTTTTAATAATCTGCTTTTATTAGATTTTAAGCACTATTTTAATATACATGGGTACTACTTTTTCATAAACACTACCATTTTTGGAGAAGCTCCTTCTGTTATGGCTGAATTAGAATTAAACATGGTGATCTTTATAGTTTCTAATTTAATCGCCCAATTTCCTTAACGCAATTTCTAAAATGGACTGTGATTGACATCTTTACAATCTAGAAGATCTCAAATGTTTGCTTTCATTGCACTGACCAATAGCTTAATTTATTCTTAAACCCAGAGCAGTTGAGCACAACAGCCAAAGTAGTCTAATTTAAAACAGGCTGACTTCTAATTGGTTGCTGATTATTAAAGGTAATTTATTCTCTCATATACCCTAGTAAAATTCTTTCGACTACGTGAGCAATTTGTAAGTAAATATTGAAGATATATAGAGGAATGGTATATTAAATTTACAACTGACAGACGGCCACTTGTCACTGTAATAGCAATTGCTAAATAGTTCTGAATACGTGAGTGACAGTTCCAAAGCAATGTTCAAATACGTGCGATTTATTTGTATACATTTTTTGTTGAACTTCGAGGAAATTTACATTTTACTGCCTTCGACGTGATCTACGATACACACCAAACCAAACAGTTTTGTTTTAGTTTTCTTATTTTTGGAAAGAGTAACAACTATTTACCTCTACGTTCATTCCTAATGCTCTGTAAAATTTTAAGTTAACTCATCTGAAGACTCGTTAGCAAATTACTTCACGTTTTTCTAATACACAAACTCGTGTTCTATAATTAATACCTGTAATGTTTACTTTAACTCAAGCAGTATGCGGATGAATGGAAGCCAGGAATTCGTCTTAAAGAGTTCATCGAAATTCCATCTCTACAGCTATGTTTATTTACTGTGGTAGGTTATGCACATCCTTATGATGAAAGTAAACTAACGTCAGATTCATGAAACAACGTCAGGGCATTCCACTGGAAACCATATAATTTGTGTGTATATTATTTTGGCTGAATATAGAGCTACTAAGAGATATTTATTACTGGCAAAATTATCTCGATATAAACCGGAAGTGACAGAGGAAGCATCAAACTAGCCTAAAGCATCAAATGTCACATTCAGAGTTAGAAGATGATAAAAGCAGAACAGAGATTTAACAGCAAACATTTCATCGTGCAAAAAGGAATGTGAATGCAGAGGTAACTACTCGGCGGGTAGAATACCTCGTACGTTCACATAAGATTTTATAAATCACCCCGCCGCATAACAATATCTCGCGGGCGAGAATTAAGCCATGAAGTGCTTTTAGCGTTGAAGTATGAATTGCAAATTCCACGGCTACGCCAACGCTGATTATAAATCACGAATACTAAAGTTGGGCATTTGAATATTTAAAGCTTTATACAGCGGCCAACGACAAACATATATAAAATACAATGTTGACATACTACACTAATGTATACAGAAGAAGTTTTGTTCATCATGTTCCTAAATAATATAAATAATATGTAGCTGGCTCAGCATTCTTCTAATTTTAGAGAAAGTAGTTACTAAGTTAGCAATAAGTATGTTCATGTATTGAAAAGTACTCAAGTTCAGTATTGTGAGCATAACCTTAAAAATTGATGTGGTTTTATTAATTTTCTATGGTAAAGAAATGGTGTTTATATATTTTCTCTATTAAACAAAATCAATGTCAGATTCAAAAAAAGTTTCTTATTTACTTAATCGTGCGCTTTTTACACCTTTAGGTGTAATGCGGGGTGGGTTCTCTTCATTGGGCATTTCCAAACTTGTTTTTTGTCTGTTTTGTCGCATCTGAATAATCTGATTCCCTTTTTCATCAATTTTTTATCCAACCCAACCCATGTTTCTTGTTTTGCTTCCTTTATTATTTTTTTAAATTGTTTTCGTTGTTTTCTTTTTGTGTTCAAATATTTCTTCATACATTCTTTTCCAGTGATATATTTGATTTTCTCTAATTTTTCCTCTAATAGATGTCCATTTATCATTTTTTTAAGCTTTTTTTATTACTTTTTGGTATTTCTTTGGTTTCATTTCTGTCTTTCACATTTTTCAATTTTTGTTTATTTATCAAAAAGCAATCCATCATTGACTTTTCGTTTCTGCTAATTTCGAACAATTTTACCTAAATGGTGGGACATGGTTCATTGGTCTAAATCTGAACATAAAATACAAGCTTATTTACGTACAAAACATAAAAGTCTGCTTATTAAAACTTATTTCTGGGTAAGTTAGAAACTTCTTACACTAAATCGTTTAATTGGAAGTATAAAATACAATTTATTATTATGAAAAATTAATCAACCTCAATAGCCGTGAAGTTCTACAAAAAGATTCAAAATTTTTAATACATTTGACGAGCACATATGGTGATTGGTATAGAGTATTCCCTATAATAACTACCATCCCAAATTATGCATGCCTTGTTTCTATTATTAGGCGTTAAATGCAACACCCACCTATGCGTCGGATTTGAGCTAAATTGAATTAGTCAACTTACAATTTTAATTATCCGGAAAGCTACATTTACATTTACGTGATGTACACTGTGGAAGTCCATTATGTCCAGACATGATATGATGTAGGGAATAATTAGCATATGACCCATATCGGTGTTAGGGTGGGTAAATTGGTCGTTAACTATTAATGCTCACGAAATAATTTATGGTCCAATATTACTATCAAATTGTCAATTACGTCACGATCATTGAATTACTGGAGATATATCGGAGAACATTTATGGAATATTAGTTTAGCAAGTAGACATGATGTAATGTTAAGATTGTAATGGCGCCGTCGGTGCATAATGTGTCCTTTCATGTACCGCTAACATAGTTAGAGTTAAGCAGTTTATAGAATATGTGTCAAACTTCGTATTAGAACGAGGAAATATTAAGTAATTAAGCGTATTAATTGATTTTGGAATATCTTTTGCAATATAGAACAAGTAACTTTAGAGTATAAAATGAGAAACTACTGGTTTCCCATTAGCTAAAATATAAAAATAAGTTTGGAAGATCATAACTAGTTGTTAGACAGGTTGGTTGACACAAATTGAAAATTCTAGTAGCGTTGGCAGGTTTGATACCATTAAATCCATTACACAAATTTTTAATTTTTCTTCAATTTGACCTACATATGGGCAGTACTGTATTTAGAAATTTCCACAAAAGAATGTACAGATTTAAAATAACAATTAAAATTACATGTATAAGGTGTTAAATTACTTCTTGCATGTTGTGAAAAATTCGATCAGTTGGTCAATTTCCTAAAAGTTGAGTCCTAAAATAAACAAATATGCAACGTGATTCATGATCTATCGATCATAGTTTCGCTGGTCGATAGACAAAATAACAGTAACTGCTTTGCTTTGAAGATACAGGGAGTTGAATTTGTAAAATAAATTTTCATTTTTTACGATAACACAAATCTAGTACGAGTGAAAGTTCAGGTATTTTTTTGCACAGTATATGAATTAATCCTACAGACCTACGTAGCATGACCTACTTAACAAAATCATAAAACAACCATGCTTGAATGAGTTTTAGAATATGTCTTAATCAAAAGTTTGCATACATGAATGGACAAACATTAGAGTCAATAAAAATTAAAGGAATAAATTCTATATTAAGGATTGACAGTGGGCTGTAAAGAAAATACCTTCATCCTCGCAGGAGCTTTTGAATTTTGTGCAGTCAACGTTGCACAGTAAAATTATGGCTTTTGGCGTCCGGCGCATCGTCGACTAAAAAACGATGCATATTGCTTTTGATGATGAAGTAGGAGATAATAAAACGTTGTTTGAGTATCCCTGCATTGGTACTTCACCGTTCTTTAGGGATGGCATCTTCAAAACTAACTTACTAAACGTTGTTGTAGGCTTTCGCGGCCGGTGTTCATATCCTTTGGCTTTCCGGTGATCGCCGCGTCTGTGAAGCAACTCTCCGTTGACGTTTCGCCGCTCATTGCAGACGGCATCATCAGTACGT
>JAWQRJ010001566.1:0-15496 GCA_033557515.1 Diorygopyx duplodentatus | reverse complement strand
ACATGTGATTGACGGGGTTAAGCGAAGAACTCAACTGTGCGTTCAGAAAGGTGGCGGTCATTTCCAGCACTCATTATGAATTATTTAACCACTGTGCAATGATCATCGTAAATTAAACAACTAAATATTCTCATTATAAAAGTTGTCTTTATTCTTTGTAGGTTAGGTTTTATTTCTGACATTCACAAGTGACAGCAAATTGCAAACGCATGCGAGACGGACGTTTGAATTTCAGCGCCAACTGCAAATGGAAATTTATTATTCCACACGTTATATCACTTAGGATTTATCTGGAATTAATTTCTCGAAGGAGAATGTAGGAATGAAAAAAGAAGGATGTAGAGTGAACTAGAAATGTTTATTGCCAGATCTTGGACAGTAATAAACTCTAATTTCACAAATGTTATACAGGGTAATTCACCGAACGTGATTGCCGCGGTGATGAATAAATTTTCTGTTGACGTTTCGTCGTTCACTGCAGACGGCATCTTTAAAACTAACTCATGATCAGTTAATTCTGAATGATTGCATTGTAATGGCATTACACTACAATATTATATTGCACTCCCGTTGTTTGAATGTCGTTTAGTAAATCCCTCTTGTCCAAACCAATTTTTACCATCAATGTGTGGGAAGCGCCACTTGGCAGAATTTGAATTGTTGCAAAGGATAGTAAAAGTCACTCCGTAAGTTGTGTTCTAAAAGCAACCACTAACTACCACACAGTTAGGAAAACACATGATTGAAACAGAAATAGAGGAAAAATCTGGAAAATTCTTACTGTCCAAAATTTTAATTACAGCTGGTTATTGTTCTCAATTCATATTTACCCGATTTGCTTCCAAACCAAACGTTTACGAAAGTTCGCAAATGTTTGCAATTGTGTTTGGCCCTCACCAACTAAATATTCGCAAATAACTGTCGATTTGCGAACATTTGTCATCATAGTAAGTTTATCAAAATGACTCCGAGAACAAAAGTTATTACGATTCCTGCATCTTTTATAATTATTACTGCTTTGATTGAAAAATAGAATATTAAAAAGAAGAAAAGGAAACAAATTTTGGATATCCCATTTGTTAAAAACAAGAAATTCAACTATTAGCTGAGAACCAGTTTGAATTCTTAGTTTCAGTAGTCGGAATTTGCAAACAAGGCAAAAATTATAGAGACTGTATTCCTGTGGAAGGTAGATTGACAAAACTCTTCGCTTTTTGGCAACTGGAGTCTTGTGAACATTTTTAGAGTTTCCTAGCAACTTATTCAAAATTCTTCAAAAAGTTATTTCAAAAAGTTCTAACTCATTTCTTTTCTGCTCGAGCTTTCGGCACCTTTTATTGCCATCATCAGGAACTGGTCCCGCCATTCTGATTTTCGTTACGCTGATTAGAAATTCGTGATCAGACTCCTCGAAAAATGCTCGCTACTTCCATTCGGTAAAAATCAACTAACTATTTTTGTCGACGAAATCTGATTTTTTTTCCATTGTACGATGGTGTTCTATCTTGTGGGGACCAGACCGTCTCGGGTAGTACTTATAGATTTCTTCTACTCGGATAAAAGTTTGTCAGATGCGAGTTTGTTGGAACGAATCTTCAGAAAATTAGATATTCTCTACTCTTATGACGTTGGTATCTTTGTGCAATTTTTTCACATACATAACTCTTCTTGAGTTTACTTTACTTTATACGTATGCAAAGTAACTTGTGTAGTTGGTGTATGTGAATTTCCTTCGAATTCAAGCCAGACCAATTTTACCAATTATCGTAAGTCATGATGTCAGTAGTTGATGATCGTCAGACTAGTTATTTTATGCATTTCTGGTGAATAAACCGATGCTGCACATAATGATATCCTATTCATGATTACAATGATAATACAACGAATAGTTAGACCGAAATTTGATACAAAACTGCCATTTCGGTTGGAATATTTGAAGTGCAATAAATTCGTTACTACCGGCCGTTTATCAGTAAAGGGTTAATATTGTTTTTAATTAATTTGAAAAGTACCTTTGCATTGTACCCACTCTTTGTTCTATTTCCATTATTAATTCAACGGTAGAATAATACACCATTTCGACACTACCGAATTATTATAAACTAATTAAATAAAATTCGCAATTACATCAAATAACAATACATTAATTTTCAACCGACGAAACTTATTGTAACGTGCGTATCCGCACCGCGTCGATAATTTAACAATGTAATAATATTGAATTACATTAACGCTCCGCAAATCGAAAAATGTTTTCACAGACCAAATGATGCGGTATTAAAATGTCCGTGTCGGGTTAAAAATTTAATATCGCTTTGTAGCCACTCAAACCGGAAACAAATCATTTCGTGCAAATAATAAATCACGGCACAAAACGCTGTACGCGCGCTGCGAAATTATTTACAGAAAATATTACGTTAATTGAAAAATATCAGGCGTGGTCTTGTTAGTTTTAATTATACAAATACCGGTAGCGCTGCACGGTTGAAATTTTCGTTTTTATCAGTTCTGTAGCCGCGAGTGATTTGCAGATTACAATTTGTAGTGTATTTCGTACTTGAGGGTTCCGTTTAATTTTTATGTGGTTATAATTTGAAATGTAATAATAAATAGTAAAGATTGAAACCTTTTAATTGAAACTTGTGTTGTTAATTGAAAAGTGTTACACACCTTTATTTTAACTTTTCAGCTTAAAATTAGCCCTACAGGGATTATAGGGAATCTCTGAAGTTTGGTAACGTGCTTAAAATACACCTGTATTGAGCGCATTGGGTATAAAATAACAAGGAGCCTGTTTCAAAATACAGCCTATAAACGTGTATATTAATAATTCAACGTTACCAACCAGCCATTATGTCCAGTATGTGCTAGAGCAAGGTATATACAATGCTAAATATTTGCAAACGTTTCAGCAGAGGACATAGTTATTAAAATGCGGCTTTCTACGCAAGAAATATACCGAGTTTCTACAGTTCTCAACATACTTTTGCCACTTTCTAATAGACAGCTGCCAATCCAGAAGCACTTAATACCGGTAGTAATCGAATGACACGCCTGCAACTGTGTATAAGACACGGACGTGTGTCCATTTCATAATCACGTAGCGCTGTCGTAGCGCTTGATTAACTCGTACATGCCGAGAGAATTAATCAAAGACGTTTTTTATTTAATAAGAACCAACGGCTGTTCACTATCCCCACTTATGCGTAAGTTGTACATAAATGCCCGTCGTTAGTATGGTTTGGGTAGTACGGTATATGTATTTTGATGTTTCAGCCACCTTAGAGAACACAAACTGAAACGTTAAAGGGGATCGTTTGTATAACAATATTTGTGCCGTTTCCAATATCCGTACAAATTTTATGTATAAAATACTTAATACTGGTATATTTGTGAAACACTACTAGTTTAAAACTATTTATACTCTTCGGCACGTGCTCACCTGAGCAGTTTGCTTGTAACCAATTAAAAGAAAATCACAGACTCCAGACCTTAGCCCCAAATCTGGTGGAATCGAAACAATCGATTAATCACTCGAAGGCGAATCTCGGCGTGCTGTTCAAATAAATCCCGGACCTGAATAGTCCAACCCACTTTTTCGGGTAATAAATTTTGAACATTGGCGTTCGGCGCGTTTGCGCTCCCCCTGTATAAACATACAATGGACGCTGACGCAGGTCGCGCCATGTGCACAGAGGCGCAGATCAAACGAAAATTCCTGTTCCAGTTTCCCGGCCGAATATTGCCTTGCTTTGTCGCGTAATTAACCGCCATTTAACAGTTCGTGAAAGAGCTCGGCCGAGCAAACGTCCGCTTTCTTCCCCGCCCACGCTGACGATGGAATTATGGCCATGGCTAATTACTTACGCGACCGACTAATACACATTGGTGGTCGCGGAAATGTGCTGGGACATGTAGAAAGCCGGATGGTCGATAAATCAAATATTCTGTCGCAATTTCTTTTAAATGAATTCTTAAGTATAGCGAGACTGGTAGTAAAATATTGCAAGAAAGCAATTGAACAAGTTTTGAGAAACGACGCTTATCTTTTAGATTTTGTAAAATGAATGCAAAGTGATATTAATAGTGTACAGAAAGATCAATATCAACCGAGATAACAGGTGGTACTGCCGCTCTGCTAGAACACATTTTGCGTGTGCATTATTTAGTCGTCCGTGTGGCTAATTTGCATCCCAGAGCATAGTGGGGAAAGGCGGTGTACTCTCTGACATTATGTAAAGAATGAAATGATATTTTTCGCAATAGTTCAAGCATGAGATAGAGCAACTTGTCTTCAAGGTCTTTATAACAAAAAAGATAAGCAAAACTGCCAAAGCTAAGCATTTGTTTGATCTGACGACCATGGACGCATTTCATCTGTGCGTCTGTTCGTTATACAGTTAAGAACAGAAGTAGAGATATCAAATGTTACAGATTACTGGCAGGAAAAATTAACATAAAAATTACTCCTAACATAGTGAATTCACAAGAATCGATTACATTGAAACAGCCGATAGAATTCTCAAATCGTCTTTGCCAAATCGTCTAATTTCATTTACTCGTCAGAAGAAACCTCAACACTAAGACAGTCAGAGTTTTATCAGTGATTTGTTAACTGATTTTCTAACATTTCATTGAACTTCCTTTGACTCCTTTGAATTTGTTCAAGTTTCTAGCAGTTATCAATTTGACTTAGCAAAATTATAATACTGGGCTCATGTATTCAAAGGCGAATATGAGTTTTTTTTGTTTGTAAAATCAAACCGCTGTTTGTAAAATCAAAACAGAAACTCCACAAAATATCGTATATATTTCAGTTGATTGACCCGATGACCTCGATTAGTTGACTAGTGCTGTCGTTCGTAAATATGTAAATATTCTTTTTAAAAATAAGAAAACAAAAAATAAAAATTCCTTTGATCTTTTGACATTACTTATGGTAATTTTAGCCATCTCGGACTAAGGACGAGAATTCGGAAGTATAAGTAAAGAATAAGCAAGAATATAAATAAAAAATAAGTATTTAAAAATTTGAATTTAATACAAAAATGATGCATACTCCGTTCGATAAAAAACGCAAACAGCCTCATATGGAATCTTAAACCTATCATATAAAAATAATTAAACAATTAACGTCAAAGTCTACAAATTTTCAGCGAGTTGAAAAGTCGTCCAGTACTTTAACAAACGATATGCAGGGTGTCCCAAATTCGATGCTCACCATTGATATCTTAAAGGGTTAAAACGGTTAAAGAGCTACAGACTCGGTTAAATGGAACTATATGGGGGTGCTTATATAAGCTGTTCAGACCTTCTTTTGTTTTTCCAAAAAAATGCATAGCCTACTAGATATTCTGAAAAAAACTGAAAATCATCATCTTCTTCAAATATAAATATTTTCCATATTATTTATCGTATCAAAAAATTTCGAGGGAAAAAGTTGTAGATATCAAAACATTCCGTAGGATAGATAATAAAAATATTTTCTACTTTTGATTTTTCCCCTTTCCAACGATATAAGGTTCGAGGTATTTATCTTTTAGAGTTTAGGAGATATGAAGAAAAACCATGTTCCACATAGATTTTAACCCACTATCCATCACACTATCCATGATTAAGAACTATGTTTTGTTTTCAAAACAAAAGACTGCATATCTGGTATTATCTTTTGTGCTTTAGTAGATATAAAGAAAAAATATTTTCTGAAAAAACCGTTCTGGTCAAATTTAGTGCGTCAATAAATTGCAAAAAAAGGAAACATGGAAGTAATAAACATGGTAACAATGAACATGGAAGTAATAAACATGACAACAGTAAACATGATAACATAGTAACAATATACACGGTAAAACGATAACAATAAACCAACATTTCCCTACAAAAGATGTTCAATATGGCGGCCGTTTAGTCCTAAACATTTGGTAACACGCTTTTCGACACTTTTTCTACCATTCATTAATTGACGAACACTAACAGAGTTAAAAGCCTGTATGATACTTTTTGCAAATCATTAATACTGTTATAACTCATTCACATATCACATTTTTTATATAGCCTCACAGGAAAAAGTCTAGTGGGGACAAATCCGGAAATCTTGCTGGCCATCGTATGGGATCGTTCGTTGCAATCCACCGATTTACATATCAGCAACAATTCTTGAATTATGTGCCGAGGCGCCGTCCTGCTGAAAGAAAATAGTTAGTTCTCCCCTCTTGAATCGGTAGATCATCCAACGCATCTTCAATTTCCAGTTTTAGTTAAGTGTTAACTATTTCCGGATTTTTATTATTCCAATAATGGTAATTACAAAATCAACTATAGTTTCCGTTGAAAAAAATACAACTTTGAGTCATATCTGGAAACTGGTGCAAGATAAAAATACTTTTATAACCTATCCTACAGAATATTTTGATGTCTACAACTTTTTCCCTCGAAATTTTTTGATACAATAAATAATATGGGAAATATTCACATTTGAAGAAAATGACAAGGTTCAGTTTTTTCAGGATATCTAGTAGGCATTTTTTTTGGTCTGTAGGTTGTAGGTCTGTATAGCTTAAATCAGTGTGGTCCAACCCGCGGGCCACATGCGGGCCACCTATTCATTTTTGTTGGCCCTTGCCCTTACTGTAAAAAAATATTTTAATTTAACATTTGGAAAGAAATCGTTTACCCTTCTTACTGCTTTAAGTCTTTAAGTAATACTACTTTAGGTTTTTTTAAAGTTTACGTCAGCAGCACCTTACAATATCCATTTACCCTATAACGGCCGTATTGAAGCTTCACTCTTCGACCGTTATAATCCTTGGCGTGCCTACTTCGATTTTAACTTTCATTCGGTAATGTTACGAAGGGGGCAGGTGGGGAAGGCGAGAAGCGGCTCGCCTCCAGGCGACGGGTGGTCGCCATTGATTGGCTGCCGATAGGTTCGCGATCGTTCATGTGCTGCGGAGGATTTTCTGGAGGGTTTCGGTTTACCTATAAAACAGAGTGCAGGGCAGTTCGAAGTGGTTGTTTTTGACGAGAGAGGTTGTTCGAGAGACAGTACGACGAGAGATTGTTGTCGTCGTTGTTGCGAGAGCGGTACCTAAAATGGCGGAACTTAAGAAACGGCGTGTTGAAGATGAGAAACGACAATTTCAATCAAAGTGGCAAACTAGACAGAAGAATATCTTGCAACCGTCAAACACCGCTGGTTTAAAGGCATCTTATGAGGTATGTTTAGAGATAGCTAAAAGTAAAAAGTCTTTTAGGGATTGTAAGCTCATTAAGAGATGTGCTGTAAAAATGGCATCTTCATTTGGAGATAATAAGATGGCCAAAAGTTTTGAAACAGTTTCCTTGTCTCATCAGACAGTAAGTAGAAGAATCAATCATATGGGTGCTGAGGTTTCAGATTCTCTCAAGGGCATGTTGGAAAAATGTGAATTTTATTCTCTAGCTCTAGATGAGAGAACAAATATAGCTGACATCAGCCAGCTCCTTATCTTTGTCAGAACAATAACCGAAAAATTTGAAATTCATGAAGAACTGTTAGAATTGAAATAATTAGAAACCAGCAAAAAGGGATCTGGATCTGGAGGTGAGGGGGGTTCGGTATTTCCCGTTGCACTGAGGCCCCAAAAAAGGTATTGACATATTCAACGCACTGGATGATGTCGTTTCTAAATATGGAGGTTTTGTGAAGTGCTCTGGCATTGCGACAGATAGAGCTAAAGCAATGGTTGGGCATAAAACTGGGTTAGTAGAACTATGTAAAGAAAAAGGCATGAATTGTTTGTTTTTCCACTGCATTATCCACCAGGAGGCTCTCTGTGGAAAAATTATAAGGCTCAGTGAGACAATGAAATCTGTTGTAAATACTGTAAATTTAATAAGGGGAGGCAATAAAGCCCATGGACACAGAGCATTTATTGGCATCCTGGACAATTTGGAAGCTGAGTGCTGGAAAATGCCTGCAACAGTTTTAAAATTCTTGCTCTTCTCAGGAATGAGAACATTGGATATGAATATCAAGTAAAAATTGGAAGAAATCCAGTTTTTAAATAATCTTGCTTTTCTGACAGATTTAACATCCCATCTAAATGCTTTAAACCTGAAACTACAAGACAGAAAACATAACATCTCCTAGCTTTATGGACATATTGAGGGCTTCCGCAAAAAACTTGATGTAGTGCAAATTGCACTGGAGGAAAATAATACGGCGGACTTCCCATCTTGTCGGCAGTTGAAAGAAGAAAAATTTGACACAAATTTTAGTTTGTTTCATGAAATAAAAAGAGATGTCAAGAAAGAGTTCCTGGACAGGGTCCAGGATTTTGACTCCCTAAAACCAAACTTGCACTGTTCAACAACCCCATGGGTATTGAAGTGAGTACAATGCGACTTTCAAATGGAAATTTGTGATCTTCAGGCAGACCCATCCTACCAGACTAAAAACTCTGATGTCCCTGAAAATTTCTGGAAACTGATTTCTAAAGAACGTTTTCCTAAACTGCTTAAATTATCTCTGCAAATGTTATCGCTGTTTGGCAGTACATCCTGAGACTTTGCCTTACTGAACTTACAGTGGACATTGATAAACTTGTATCAGGAAAGCAGTGCCAATCATCACATTGATTTCTCGACTGTAAAATGAAGTGTAAAATTTAATATAAATTTTAATAAAAGTTTTTAAATAAAATATGTAATTTGTTTTCTTCCTCTGATGTCTCTGGCCTTCACATTCCTATCCTAAAGTTTGATTGGCCCACGGGTAACTAAAGGTTGGACCACACTTGCTTAGATAAATACCCCCATATTGTTCCATTTAACCGGGTCTGTAGTTCTTACCGTTTCCAGTATACCAATGGTGAGTATCGAATTTAGGACAACCTGTATATTACGAAAGTAGGCGGAGATACTGGCGATACTGTACGACGTTAGAGCAATAAATAAGAGTGATGTTGGGTAAAACAACCGAAATATGAGTTTTCTTTTCGAGTTTGCTTAATTCTTTGTCAAGTATGTAATTATATTACGGTAAAATTGTAGGCACAAATGTAGCAACCAGAGCAAACCAGACAAAAGATCTCACATACTCAGCTCACAATCAACCTTGGTCTGTAAAATTCGGTCCTTATTGGCCATGGCAGCCTAGATTTCCCTATGAAATTGAAATATCAATAAAGTTATTTCTACATTAGTGACGGTTAGTTTTATACTAGTACATTATGACGAGACGGTCTTTACACTTTATACAATGCGAAGAGTAGAAGCAATTTTTAAAAAACGGGCAGCCAAAAACAATCACATCATTCAACTTTGAGATATGTTTTTCTGCAGTAATCTGCCAATAAGTTGAAACAATTCAATTTTCCACTCACGTTACGCCCGTATGCGCGGCATTACAAATTGTGAGTACAGTTTTATGGTTTTGGTGAAATTCTGTAGTAAGAACTCCGTAATTAATTAATGGTTACGTTTATCAATTAACTGTTACTCTATGTCGTCAACCACAAAAGCTAATAAAACATTTGTAACTGTGGTCACTCTGACAAAAGAAAATTCTGTTATCCAACCTATAATTTATCTGCATGCTCCTTGAATGCATTTAAATAGAATCCCGTTGGATTTGATTTTAACGATTTGAAAATGTGTCAGTAATTAGTTTTAGAGAGACAATGGATACACCATGTTGAGTTAATAGAGTGATTACAACCAATCAACTGCTAATCGTTTAAGTAATTGAATGACGTGTTTTTAGTAAGCAATATCCCTCGATGTACACTTCAATAATGGCACGTTCCTTTTTTAGCTCTTAACGAGTCGTTAACCTTTTATTTCATTAGAGCTAATGCAGTCATTTGTAATAATTAAGATTATTAATTAACATCCATATATGACGGAGCGCAATCGAATGTGTGGTTAGGCATTTCGCTAACAAGTTATGATTATGATCAACTGTGAAACCAATACGGCTATCCACAAGAGATTTGCCCTTTGTGTTTGATTTTATATTCTTTCCGAGGTATGTTTTTTTTGCTGTGGTCATTATTAGTAGCTGTCAAAGTTTGTGATAATGAAGCATGACGTGCCACTTTTATAGTTAGGGGCATATTTGTTAAAATTTTATAATACCGTCTTCAATAATACGTAGTTTAATCATATTACGTCAAAATTGATATTTTTAATATGAATATTAAAAACATCAATTTCGACAACTCAGCAATCAACTACTGCCTTATTCATTCGCATATTCCTGGTGACCGACAGAATGAGGAAGACGCAGAAAAATAATTATTAAACAAAATTTCCTAAAACTGTTATTTGTTGATATTCCTAAATTTCTGATGTTTTTTGACAATAGGAACTAGTATTCACTCCCATACATGTTCTAGTTGTTATTTTATTGTGGTTTCCAATAATATCCTGTCATGTATCAGAATTTTGCTATCAATCCTGCCTAGATGGATTTGTAATTTGACACGAAAGAAATTATTTTTGTATAATTTTGTTATTGTTGAGTCCAAGTGAACGCTATTCGTGGGGACAGTTAGTCGTAAAAATAAATGGGTTTCTAGGTGCAATAGTACATTTCTAATGGTGAGAATATTATCCAAATGGCCACGGTGTGATTAATGTACGACAAAATTGTATTACCGGTAGGCTGTACAGATGTATAAATTCCCGCTGACATAAGGAAAAATTCAAATATATTTTGGAACGGCGCTAGGCCAAAACTAACGTGACTTCGACACGCATCGCTGGCGAATATTTAATGCCTGTTGACATGCAACATTGGTTGGAGAGCCAAGGAAGTGCGGGGTTATTTACGGAATAGTATTTTCGAATGGGTATTTTTGTATGGTGGCATAGTGTTTGATGGGACAGTTGACGTGGCGAAAGAGAACCTTTTGAAACGGGAATGTAGGCTACAGTCAATTAATATTTATTCCACGTGAGCCAGAATTTTTTTTAAAATGTGTAAATAAATTTGTGTTCATCCTTTTCAGCTGATTTTCAGCTTTTCGATATTAAAATAGCAGAACTCTTACTTTAATAGCAGGTAGACTAAACTATCGCTCAGTCTATCACCTACTCCGAGCTTCGCTCTGACTTTCAGTGTTCCTCTTAATATATATTAAGTATACCCTAATGTAAATGATTACATTTTATTTTATTTCTAAAAATTAATAAAGATTAAATTCCTGGTTTACCGAGCTTTGCTGGGTTTCCTAAGTACTATTAATTATTTCGATAACAATTCTTTTCATTAACCATTAGTTGAGGCATTGAACTTTTCAGAAATACACCCGGCGGGACATTCTTACGTACATTCTTTACAAAATTGAATTCAGAAATAAGAAAAGTTTAAGTGGCAAAAAGTGATTTTTTTTAAGTGATCAACCAATTATTTTTATCTTATCCAATGTAGAATTAAAATACTCGTTAAGAGGTATTGGGTTTCCCTATACCTAAAATGTATCATTTTCCGATTATTTAAGGTTTTTCGCCCTCTTGCTGCAAAAGTGATCCTGTGATAATACATTCATTTGTTGTAAATTGGGTTGCCTTGTAAATTAGTTATCAATTTTGACGTTTGTGTAACTTAGGTTGTTGATTTCATATTTAGGGTGAAAAATTAATTCAGGTATCATTTGGAAGTCGTTATCAAGATATTGCACATGTTTAGTTCTTGACAACGTTGATAAGTCTTTACTGTGTTCTAAAATGGCTCCAATGCTGATATTATGAATTTATTTATTATTCATGGTCGATGCCAATAAATAGTAAGTAGAACGTGTAGGACATTTAACGAAAAATATCATTGATTATCATTAATATTGGCGCCGATTAATAGAACAAATTTCAGAAGGTTACAATCCAATTTTATAAGTCATGGGAAAGCAACTGGAGCATATGCAAAATACATAACCGTAGCAACATTTTGAAAAATCGAATTTTCATAAGTAGACTTATGCGATAATGTTCATACTTCAATAACCGAGACATAAATTACTAAACTACTAATTAACATAAATTACTAAAGAAAATGTTCAAATCGTTCTCCATTTTTTTCTAAACATATCAGAATTCTTGATTAGACGGATCTAATGCATCAAAAGCTCAATCGGAGTGAGGTTTCGCGATCTTTCCCCATTTAAAATGCCGTCGTAAATAAAATACCTATATTAGTAGTTGTACAACAAACAAAATACGTTGAAACTAAATTTATTTTGATAGTTTCGATCTCGCGTCATATGAGGATTTTGGTCTGCCCAAAAATGAAGATTTCGACGATTAAAAATCCCCTTTCTGGAAAATTTCGCTTCGTCCGTCTTAATAATTTTTTCCAAAAATCTTGGTTCCTCTTGTAGGTGGACTGGAACCAGAAACCTTGTGGAGGTTTCATCGCTGCAGTTGGTGAAAAATAATCCGTTTTTTCTTAAAATGTTCTGTATTGAGCAACGAGATATGTTCAAATCATCTATGGCGGCACGAGTGAGGCGTTTGGATTAGCATGAAAATAAGTTAAAACCGTAGTGACAGTGTTCTAGTCATTCGTGACTGGTTTTTCGTATTGCCCCAGTTGCTTTCGCATGACTTATAAAATAATTGGATTGTAACCTTCTGAACTTTGTTCTAGATATTAAGCGGCGGCAAATTCGGATATTTTCGTTAAATGTCCTGCACGTTTTAAATACTATTTTTTGGCATCGGCCATGAATAACAAATAAATTCCTAATATCAACATGCAGTAATTATTAGTTGCCATTTTGACACACAGTAAGGACTTGTCAACGTTGTCAAGAACTAAACATGTGAAATATCTTGATAACTCGATTTCCAAATGATACCTGAATTAATTTCTCTACCCTAAATATGAAACAACCAACCTAAGTTACACAAACGTTAAAATTGATAATGAAAGGGTAGGCAACCTAATTTACAATAAATGAATATTGTCAAAGGATCGCTTTTGCAGCAAGAGCTCGAAAAACCTTAAATAATCGGAAAATGATTCATTTTAGATATAGGGAAACCTAATACCGTTTAACGAAAATTAATTCCACATTGGATAAGATAATAATAATAATAATAATAGTATTTACCATTTAAAAAATACTTTTTCTTATTTCAAAATTCAATTTTGTAAAGAATGTAAGAATGAACATTATCGCATATGTCTAATTATGAAAATTCGATTTTTCAAGATGTTGCTGCGGTTGCATAATTTTTGCGGAAAAAATCAATATCTTGAAAACGATTAATTTTACGCCTAGCAAACGTATTACGAAAGTTGTTGAAAATTGAAGGTAGATTAACAAAAAAAATGTGGGTCATTCAATTTAAATTAACAAAGCTGATGTCAACTTCCGGTATAACCGGTACCGCCAGTCTACAGAAAATATTTTTGTCTTTTACTTCCCTTCCTACCATATTGAAATCTAAATTTTCTAGAGTTCTAGCTTTATTCGTTCTATGGTAGGTACCCTGTATATCTTCAGTAATATTCAAATGGCCATATACTATAGAGGGGTTTTCCATAACTTTTTTAACAAAAATATGAAAGGTAATTCCTTCACGATAATTGGATGCGGTTATAAAACTAAATACTTGCTAGAAGCTGCATCGATATCTTTATTCGTTCTGGAATTATTGCCAAATATCTATCTTTGATACGTAGTACCTTCCTAAACGAAGTTCAAATGAATAGTTTTTCATTGTGATGGAACAAAGTTAATGAAACACTATTCAAAGAGCCTCAAACCTCGCAGAAAATAATAATAATAATTGTTTGCTTTAATTATTTCGTACATTTTGCATTGATTGGGAACCGCCGTAGATTACGTAGATGTTTTTTAAATGAGATGCAAAACATTTTGAACATTAAAAAAAACGTCCCTCTTCCGGTGGTTCAATCTATGAGACAAACGTAAGGAATAATAATTGCCTCATTGTTAATTAGAATATGAATGATTAATCAAACAAAAACGTGCGGATTATTATACAGTGCGAGGAAATTTTCCCGTTCCATGCGGGCAAGTATGCCACACAAGGCAGGCTTGTCTCCCCCAATCCTAGCGTATAGTGCCTATTAAGTTGCGCCTACTCTCGCTATTTGCTATCGCGAAGACGCGTCAAGCAGACGCCGATGTGACGGCCGGACGACATTATTTATTTTGTGGGGGTTCTTGAAACAGGCCGTTTATGACTACGAGCGAGCAGAAAACCTGGATGCACTGAGAGCTAAAATAATAAAAACAGCTAACCTTATCACACCTGAAATGCTTTCTAATTTTAGCAGGAATTTCTATTAGAGATTAGGTTACTGTTTGGCATCTCAGGGCGGCCTATTTGAGCCGCAATTGTAATTTTTTTAATTTAGTATCCTTTTTTATGTTCAAATGGGGTTTTAAGAATTTATTTTATTTTAGAATATTTTTATATTTTCCTTTTATAAGAATAGATTTATGTTCCTTTTGTGCAATCAACATTTAATGCCCATAACATGTGGAACATGGTGGACAACGGCCTGGCTATGGTACCAGAAAATATCCTCGACCTGTATATATTTTTGTTAACAACGGTATTCATAACACGGGGGAGTGAATTATGCTTTGATGATTCACTCTCCTTGGAATCAATGTTAAATACCTGTGGTAGGATAATCGAAAAACAGAATTACAAAAAGGCGTGTGTACTATCTTCATTACGTTTGCTAAGAGGCCCAGTATTCATAAACACACATCTTGAGTATGAACTACGTCTTCTGCCTAATAAACTGAACTTCGGATTTTATTTTTTCGAAATTCTAGTAACTAGTGAATTGGTTAATTCTAGTTGAAACGCCAAAACAAAAGTGTTTCTAACCTATTTTCTATTGTGGTATGCTTTGGGTTTGAGTTTATCGTGATGATTTGTTTTAATTTATTTAAATATTGTATATAACCACATGTCGTGAACGCGAACGGCTGTTGTTCTAATAAAGCTAGTGCCAGGTATGGCCCTACCTTGGAGTCGCCTCAGCATTTTCTCACGCGGAGCATCGATCCGTACTTGAGCTTGATTTATAAAACGAACGGGTCATGCTTGAGCACGAGCAACGCCTTGAGAGGCGGTTTATGCCTTAGGAATGTTGATTAAGCCGAGGCTGAAGTTTTATCGTTGGACTGTAGACAAATAAAAATAAGAAAACACACTGCCTACTGCCTATTTTATTTCATAGTTGAATTGGGCAAATTAGTTTATCTTTTCGCATAATGATTTGAATAGTTTGTTGAATGGGCAAACTCTAAATAAAATCAACTGGTGTAAATCATCACACGACTTTCTCTTACCTAGTTTAATCATTGAGGGTCTTTTTCTTATTATAAATTTATGAAAGACACATGATGTGCGAGTATTGTTTAACACTAAAGGAACCTTACTAAAAATCGATGGATTTACGTATTGTTCTTAAAATTTTAATGGGTGAATAATTGTAATGCAATAAAATTAGGTTAACTTAATC
>JAWQRJ010001565.1:0-15498 GCA_033557515.1 Diorygopyx duplodentatus | reverse complement strand
AATAAATTACCCTCAACAAGGATTACAGAAGAGAGCTGTAGATCACCCAACCTATTTTCAGAGAAATCAAACACCTTTTCAAAGACCACAATTTAATACACCCTTTCAAAGACCACAATTTAATAAACCTTTTCAAAGACCACAATTCAATACACCATTTCAAAGACCACAATTTAATACACCTTTTGGAGGACATCCAAAACAGTCCTTTAGAAGCTTTAAACCCCAACCAATGGAGGTAGATGGTTCAACCATAAGACGGCATACATTTAACAAAAGACCCCGAAATGACATGAATAACATAGATAATGAATTTGTATATTTTCACGAAACGACGGGACAATATTTTCAATGTGATAACAATGAACAAGTGTTTAATGATTTTAATCCAAAAAATAATTACTGTTAATAACCGGAATCCTTAGACGAATCCAAGAATATTCCCTAACATGACGACCAAAATAATGAAAATATAGAACAAGACGAAAACGTAAACTTTCCAACAGAAGCCTCGGAAGTTACAACCCAGAAATAATAGTAATAAATAATATCAATGTATCTGGATTACCTTATATTTTTATTCCGGAACTAAATAACGCAAAATTTCTAATAGATTTAGGAGCAGAAACCTCAATAATTAATTCAAAATTAGTAAATTTGTATTTTCCAGAAAATTTATTTTATTCCCCCTACACATTAAAAACGATGCATTCAGAAACAACCCACGAGTATAAAGTAGGAATACCTAGTTTTTCAATATTTAACGAAAATTTGATGGTATATTAGGATCAGATATTCTTAATATACTTGAAGCAAATATTAACTATAAAAATAAACAGTTAGAGACAAGAAATGCAAATATTCCATTTACATTCAAAACCCATATTATCCAGATTCCATCTAGAACCCGACAAATAGTTAAAGTACCAGTATGTAAAGAGCAAGGACAATTTTTACTTCCCCAAGAACATCTTTTAAATAATGTTACTATTCCAGATAGATTAATAATAGTCAACAACTATGAAAGTATAGTAGAAGTGGCTAATTTCAATGAATATCTCATAAAAACGATATTAGAACCTTTAGAAGTAAAACCAATAAATTCATTACCAAAAACTAAAACAATGCTGAATTATCAAGAAATAAAAAAAATTCAATTTGAGACAATTAAAACCCAATTAAGACTGGATCACTTGAAAACTTTAGAGACAGATATAATAAAAAAAATAGTATATCAATACCCAGATATAATGCATAGCGAGAAAATACCATTAACATTTAGCTCAGACTGTAAACATCAAATAAATTTAACAGACCATACCCCTGTTTATCAGAAACCCTGTAAACAGCCGTACAAAAACAAGATAGAAATTAAAAGACAAATTGAAGACATGATAGAACAAAGGATAATACGAGAAAGTTCATCTCCTTGGAGCTCACCTGTAGCATTGCTACCTAAAAAGTTAGATGCTTGTGGAAAACAAAAATTACCTTTTAGTTATAGATTACCGACGTTTAAATGAGAAAACCATTAAAGACAAGTATCCATTACCTGATATCAATGAGATATTAGATAAGTTAGGGAGAGCCAATTATTTTTCTTCCTTAGATCGTGCATCGGGACATCATCAAATTGAAATCACTGAAAAAGATAAGTCAAAAACAGCTTTTATAACTAATCAGGGACTTCATGAATTTAATAGAATGCCCTTTGGTCTTTGCAATGCCCCTTCAACATTTCAACGAGTTATGAATAATGTACTCAAAGGACTTACAGATGAAATCTGTCATGTTTACCTAGATGACATTTTATATTCTCTGCTTCATTAGAAGAACACAAAATTAATCTTAAAAAAGTATTTGATAGACTGATACAACATCAAATGAAACTCTCATTAAACATGTGTGAATTTTTAAAACACGATCTTCAATATTTAGGTCATATAATAACAAAGGATGGTGTAGAACCAGATTCAACAAAAATTTCATGCATAAAGCAATTCCCTTTGCCAAAAACAAACACACAAATCAAAAGTTTCCTTGGACTTTTAGGATATTATAGAATGTTTATTCAGGATTTTGCCAAGATAAGGAAACCCCTTACAAAAAATCTAAAAAAAGGAGAAGACGTAGTAATTAATGACGAATATCGTGAATGTTTTCAAAAGTGTAAAACATTACTTTGTAATAGCCCCTTACATATTACAGTACCCCGATTTTTCCAAACCATTCTCTATTACCACAGATGCTTCAAATTATGCGTTAGAAGCCATTATATCACAACAGATAAAAGGAAAGGACTTACCTATTGCGTACGCCTCACGTACATTATCCAAAACGGAAATAAATTACTCTTCAACAGAGAAGGAACTTTTAGCAATAGTTTTTGCGTGCCGTAAATTCAAACATTGTATTTATGGAACAACATTTGACTTAATAACAGATCATAAACCTTTTATATGGTTGCATACACTTAAGGATAATAACTTAAAGTTGCAACGTTGGAAATGATTTCTTCAAGAATTTGATTGTAATGTTATATATAAAAAAGGAAAGTGAAATTCAAACGCCGATGCGTTATCCCGCATAGAAATACACTATATTGATAATATATCTACAAAAGTAAATGTAGATAATCAATCCGAAAAATCAGATGATAGTTTAAATTCAAATATTAATTCAGAGCATAACGATTCTATCCCTATAGTAGATGAAGCTATAGATACAAAACCGAGACAAATTCTGATATATTCCCATAATAAACCCACTGAGATAGATTCATTAGTAGGTTTTCGTAAAATATTTCGGTACATTAATAGAAACAATTCACGCAGAGCAATTTTTGAAATATTAAGACATTACGGCACCAACAGTAAAGTATGGATATACTGTAACGATGAAATCTATAAGGAAATATGTCAAGTCTATATTGAAAATTTTAGAAACAAAAGTATGAATATTATCCGATGTTTAAGACGAGTACAAGTTTTGCACCCCAATCAAAAAGAAAGGCAAATAGAGTTAATAAAACAATTCCATGAAGGAATTACTAATCACAGAGGTATAACAGAAACGATCGAAGAAATAAAAAGATTGTGTAACTGGAAAAACATGGATCAAATGATATCAAAAGTAATTGACTTATGTGAAATTTGTCAGAGAAATAAATATAATAGAAACCCAAATAAGTTACCATTAGAACACACAACGGTAATTAATAGGCCCATGCAAATCATGAATATGGATGTATTCCAATACGAGAATGCTCAATTTCTTACTATTATTGATAAATTCAGAAAATTCGGACAAGCCTATAAAATAACAGACAAATCAAGCGTTAGTATTTTACAAGCATTAATTGATCATTTTAGCAAGTTTGGAACACCCCTTGAGATAATTTGTGATCAGGGAAAAGAGTTTAAAACCCAAGTGGTAGAAACACTCTTAAAATTACATAAAGTAAAAACTCATTTTACAACACCTGGACATCATGAATCCAATGCAAATATCGAAAGATTTCATTCAACGCTTATTGAACACTTAAGAATAATTAAATTGATTGTAAAGAAATTCCAGTAGACATTGCTATGCATAGAGCTATCTTAGCTCATAGTTCAAGTATAGACCCGGTAATAATATTAACTCCTTTTGAAGTAATTTTTGGTCATACTAAATCGAACGATCCTATAAATGTAGACTTTGAACAAAAATGTGTAGAAGAATTTATAGATAAACAAAAAGATTTCACAAAGGAACTTTATAAAATTATAGTAAAGCGAAAAGAAGCAATTAAAGTAAATAGAATAGACAAAATAAACGAAAAGCGTTCCGAAAAAGAATTTAAAGCAGGAATGATAGTTTATTATAAACTACAGAAAAGAAATAAGTCAGAAAGCCCATTTCAAGGACCCTATATTATCACACAAACCCTTGAAGGTGCCAATTAAGACCTCATAATAATAACAAATTAAACGTGAAAATAGCAAATGCTAATGAATTGAAAATTAAATACAATATTCCAGATTCCTTATCATCTGTGCAATCGCAAGAGGAAGTATAATCCCAATAAAAGAAGCAAAAGGAATACTCCCCGTGAGATTAGGAGTAGCATATAATTCTAGACAACGTTTTGAATTACTTATTCAAATTAACTTAGAAGTCATAAAGTCGGTCCAAGAAAATGTAGAAATAATGTACCAATCAGTAAATACGAATAATGAAAATCCGGACAAAAATAATGCAGAAATGTTAAAAGAATTGATAAATGAAATTAACTATAAAACTGAAATATTGAATGTCAGACGTGGTAGATATAAAAGAGTACTAGCTAATATTTTGGGAAAAAATATAAAATTTATCACTGGAAATTTAGATAGTGAAGATGCTGAACATTACGAACAATTATTTGAACAATTAAAGCAAACTAATGGTCAAATGGTGGAAAATCAGATAGGTTTAGCGAAACTTTTAAATCAAACTAATGAGCAGATCAATAAGAACATTCACGAGATATCTGTAGAACTAAATAAAGTTAATGACAAGCTTAACGAAATAGAAGTAAATCTATTAGCTACCATGAATATTCAGATACTACAGAACTTTATCACAAAATTAAATGAAGTTATGGAAGTTATTAATTTAGCAAAAATTAATGTATTGCATTCACTTTTAATAACACCAGAAAATCTAATACAAGAAATGAGAAATGTACACTTAAATAAGTTGCATAAATTTCCTTTTCAAATATTAATCGATAATATCTTTCTTATTGAACAATTGATAAAAGTAAAAGCCTATCAGATATTATAATCTTTATATCTTTATCTTTATCAATCTTTATATCTTTATACTAGAGATACCACTTATAAATGAGAGTAAGTATCAGTATTTTGAGTTATTTTCAGATAGAACCATCTTCTAGATACTTAGCAGTAACCGATGACTCATATCTTGCAATAAGTAATGCATGTAAAGCGATAAGTAAAAATATATACTTATGCTATCAGAACTAACTGATCAGTTAGTTCTGATGATGCCGTCTGCAATGAGTGGCGAAACGTCAATGGAGAGTTGCTTCACAGACGCGGCGATCACCGGAAAGCCAAAGAATATGAACACCGGCCGCGAAAGCCTACAACAACGTTTATACTTATGCTATAACCAGCTGAATCATTATGATGTCACCAACAAGTGCGAATTAAATATTCTGAAACACGGGAACCTTCAACAATGTACAGTATACGAAGGAGAAATAAAGGATTTCGAAATAATTGAATATCCTGAAATCACGCTCTTAATATTACCCGAATCGATAGAGATTAAAGAAAAATGTAATAAAATAGAGAGGATACAAAGATTACAAGGAAATTGTGTGATTGTAAATTCAAACAATTGTAAATATCAAATAAAAAATGTAATAATATAAAATTATTTCAAAAGCTCTTTACCAGATATTAACTTGGTAACTTCTCTAATCTTTGAAAATATAATCTTTGAAATAACATATATATATGTTATTTCTTTAAAATTAAAAAAATATTGTATTGAAGTTAAAACCCTTGCACTACCAGAAGGAAGTCCTATTTAGTGAGGGAGGAGTTGCGTGTCCCCACATTTAGTCATAATACTATATATGGGCACATGATGCATAATTACGTGTCATAATTACATATAACAATATGAAAATCTTGAAATACATAATTCAAGTTTATACAATGCTACTCAAAAGTAAACAAAAAACAAAGCAGGAATAACGTAAACTTGGTTATTCCCGCTTTCCATGCGATAGAGCGATTAATATCAGCGATGCGAAGTTGTGATAGGCACACTAAAAAGGGCGAAACCTACCCCAAACTAGACTAATTGCGTATACACCGCTCGGAAGTCAAAATAGGTGACATTTAGTGCAGGCCGGCATGTTATTGTGTCACATCGATTTGCCGCTTATTGGCATATATTGAATTACGAGCCAACCTGCACCACTATGCATTCGTATCGAACGAACCGCGCGCTACAATGTGACTATGCGGTTAATTTATCGAAAATTTCGTTATTATGCATATTAGTTATTGTATCCGGTGTAATGTGCCGTGTAGTTTAAATAAAATTCATTAATATCGGTTTCGTGGTGTTATGCGACGAAATATTGCCGTGCATACCACTAACAATTTGATTCGTGTAGGGGATAACAAAATGAAATGTTGAAAAATTAAAATTTATTTAATAATTTAATAAAACGTTGATCGGTGTGTTTTATAAATTTTACAGATTAAAATGTTTTAAACATCTCGTATTTATCTGGTTTGGCATACCAGATAAATATATAAAACAATAAAAATGTGAATATATCTTTTATTGAAGATACCAAAATTTTACTGGCAACAAAAAAGCTCTCATTGGAAATGCTGTTAAAGTAAATAAATTTATTAGAAAAATAATATCTATAGAAAGTGTTGGAAGGATACCACAAAAGGGCTTACAACCTGTCAACTTATTGATTGTGTCGTTAAGAATTTTTAGCTAAAATATTACTTTGCACCCATAATCCGATCATCTCCTAAGTTTTAAAAACTCTCAGGTTGCGTAGTTAAAGCCCACAGCTTTAGTGCTAAGTAAAATTTGACAGATAGGCGAAGTCTTTAACTTTAAAATAAGTTTTTGTAACAGCCAACTTATAACGGACGTACACAAAATAAATTAGATGATTAAAAAAAGTATAATTAAAATAGGAAAAATATTTAGTTAAAATTGATTAAATAAGAGTAAAATTATGTAATTATAAAATATGTCTTATTAGGGTTACATCGCACGACTTTCTCTTACTTTATTTAAATTATGCCACAATACACGCTTTATGTCCCATTTAAAAGTTAGGTAATGTTTAGAATAAATGGAACAACCTGCATGCATGAAAATAATTTTCTGTTATAACAGAGTCAAAAAAGTATCCAAAAAATTGAAGAATTGATGCAACGCATATGGAATGAAATGGAAATTGTGTCTCCATAAACGAATACAAATCAGTATCATTTTTGTAGAATTTATCGTAGACTTCAATCATTCACTAATTATATCGATGTTCTGTAATAAAAATGGTTTAATATTAATTTTCTATTAAGGTTTGTCTGTAATGTCTGTCATATTCCAATATTTTTTCCATTCACTGGAAAATGTGGGTTTGCTATAGCAGACTTTATTAGATTAACGATAAATCAATGTTTCAGCTAACCCTCACCCCTCAATATCAATTTTCCCTTTCATCGAAAAGTGTCCAATTCGTTTAGATTAAAAGCGGTTATTAGTGGTAGTGTCAAAAATAGAGGGAGTGCATATCAAATTGGTTTGGACATACTTTAATTTAATAAATCGAAATGAAAATTTTAAATTTCGAAATAAACTTGCAGATACATTTGCTATCAACAATTTTGAATCCAGTAATGTTTAGTTCTTGAAAACATTTGTAATAAGTGCACTATAAGAACACAAAACAATCAAATGCATTATGGAAAACTAACGGTATAGCGAAAAAAACTAGCACACATCGGCTAAATTTCGTTTTAAAAGTTCCATTTATTTAGCTTTTCAGAGCTTTTTATGCATCCGCTTTGAGTCGTAAAGGTCTAAGCTTTACATTTTTATAGGAAGTGGCACAAAGAGAACGTCCGCCGTCATGTCCCCAAATGAAATTTCGCTGTTTACATAATTTATAATACAGTCTGGTGTGTAGTACGTGTTATGCAGAATGTTGGCGTGAATATTTACCGTTATTAAACCATTTTTATGCTGGAAGAACACTAAAAATTTGCAGAAACTTGTATGTCTTTCATTAAAAAAATCGTAAGTACGTGGTTAAAATGAAAAATAATTGCAAATCCAAGTAAAAGTTAAGACATCTTATACGTTTTTAATATTTTCTATTGTTGATAAGAGGTTAAATACATGATAAATAAATTTACGGTTAAAATGAATGATATAAATTCAGTATCATGCAATTGAACGTAATATATCGTAAAGGGTAGATATATAGAGATGTAGATGGTGGTCCCATTGAATTTTTCGGTAGCCATGAAGGCGATAAACTGAACGTTTATTGACGTAAGGGTGACATAAATCTTATGTATTTTTTATTATTTCCGTGCGTGTGGAATACCCATATGGCACACCGTGAAATATGGCCTACTATTATGTATGTTAAAGTGGTTGAAAACGAAAGATAAATGTGAAAAGATTTTTCTGGTATATTGCATTTAAGCCTACTATTATGTATGTTAAAGTGGCTGAAAACGAAAGATAAATGTGAAAAGATTTTTCTGGTATATTGCATTTAAGGAATTATAATATCATACTTATTTTTACAAAATAATTTTTGTTCTAATAATTCTTAAAATGTCTTAATAGAAAGTGATCAAGAGTTGACTAATGTATCAGCCGTTTCTTTAAGCAGTTCACCTTAAATTATTCGAAATTGTTTTGCTGTCTTATATGAGGGATTTGTACCATTGGTCATTTAAATCCTTTAATAGCTTTCCATAGTGAGGAGTCTTATCGTCAGTTACCCTCAAATGGGTATTGATTTATTATTAGTTTTTTATTTGTGGAATTTCGTTTTTCAGTTGTTTGCCAAGGTTTAAATTTAATCTATTAAAGAATGTTTACTCATTGATTATCTAACTTTATTGATTCCATATTACTATTCAATATTAATATTTAAACACACATTAAACATTTAATATTCCAATAAAACTAATCTAAGGTTACATAACTTTCCTACATTATCCGCTACATTTAAGCTTGGCCAACTCGCCGACCGTACATGCATAGATAATGCGACCACCCTTCCTCATGATCTAATTGCAGTTTGGGTCTTGTACAATTATTTATTAATACTTCCATTAGCTGTATTATCCCGATTAAACAACAAATAGTGTACACTTCAGAGCGCCACGTTATTTCATTTTGATGAAATACCCAACTTAGCAATCTCCTCAACATAAGGAAGTTGAGGAGAGCATAAGCTCTAAATTTTCAATACACCATTTTTTTATGAACAAACGCATACATTACGTCTGTAAATGTATGGCACGTTGCATAGGTGTTATACAACATTAAACAGTGTTGCAATTACAATTGATCGACTTGCAGTAAGTACTTGATGTTGCAGGCGAGCAACAACTTTTTAACATGGATTAACATGCGAAAACGGGACCGAAGGGTCATCGGGGGCCAACAGTTATTTGCCAAAGCCCATAGTTGGCCCGGATTGCCGAATAAATTAATTGGTTTGCTAGTATTTAAATATAAACACAGGGCAGTGCACGGTTGATTCGCCGTGTTGGGACGAATTTTCGTTATTTATTTATACTGGCTTAAAGTTCGCTGATTAAATTTTCAATGACGTTTTCAGGACAGCACATCGTAATTCCCCATATTTTGTTTGCGCCGGTTTTTAATTTGGATCCTGGTGGGCGTGTGTATCGTTGCCTGATTCCAATTTAATTAATAGAACGCATCGAAAATATTTTACAACAGAAAAGTAAGTAGAGAGCGTCGCACACAACAAGCCAGTAAAATTTTCTTGTTGCTCTATTCGACTACTAGGAAATAGAAAATAAAATCAAAGTAAGATCATTATTACTTTTAGAAAGAAATCTTAATGTATTGCCTATCCCGTCAAAAACAATAAATGATAAGATTTTTTTGTATAACTGGTGTTCTCAAAAGAATGAATGTCTTCTGCACTAATAATACTGCTTTGTCCATTTTATGTTTAATTCATTATGCTTGTTTGGTCCCCGCTATCAAGTTTGATCCATTAACGGATAACATTATTGCCGACGTGGAGTTGGAAGATGATTAACTACTCACGAAGCAATTAACTCCGAGAGTGCAGTTTCATAATTAGTTGTATATATCTCGCGTGTACGTGCGTGTAACTCAATTTGTGGCCGTACATTTGCTCCACAGGCATTGTTAGCTAAGTAACAATTGGAAGTGAATGGTTCACATTTGAAGTTAATCTCTCAGTGATCGCTGTGCTCAACATAATATTTCAACTAATAAAAGAGATTTGCTGATAAAAGAGATTTTGAACAGTAATATTAAGATGAAATTTCAATGTGTGTATAATTTGCTCGAAAACTTTTCATCGCGTATGACAAAACTTACACATAACATGTTAGATGCATTACAGATTCAGAATACGTAATGGGGTTATGTTACAGTGTGGAACATTCCCTTGTCTCATGCATAATTCTATTAAGTTAATGCGAAACCCTGCAGCCGTATGCTTGTCTAATCAAGAAGTTCAACCTACGTAACAAAGCCAGTAACTTTTCGAGGGTACCGTTTAGTTCTGTTGATTTTAAGGCTTCTTAAATTCAATATTTTAATCATTTCAATAGAACGTAAAAAAATTATTTATGTTATTCAAATTTATTTAAATTTAAGTGTTAAACATTAAACTAAATTAATAATTAATTTAGGAAAATGATTTTAATTTAATTAAAAATAAATTATGATTTAGAAAATTCTGTATTACTGATTTAATTAACAATCCCAAGAAAGGAAGAGGAGTAATGATTTTTTGTATTTTTTTACTAAAAGAATTACGTAAAAAGAATCATTACTCTCCTTCCTTCCTTAGAATTCTTAAAAATAAATTGACTGCAGTAGACCAAATCGCAATGCTTTCAATTTTTGTCGCATTAGACTCCTCTTCCGTTAGGTTTGCAGTCGGTAGGGTGGGTTTCTCTTAGCAGAAAGTCAAGTTGAAGAAGTTGTGCATGAAAGCTTGAAGGGTCAGGTCCAAATGAATACCCCGTCATTTCAACATTCGAACCGGTCGCTTTCCGAGGGAAATCCTGGAGGAAATTTTTCGGTTCGACCCAGGGGATAATCCCGAGAACGGTGAAATTTTAAAATCGCAGCACACTAGACTCACACATTGCTGTCTATGTGTGCGTAAAGTACCTTTGCGATGCACAAAGGGCAGCTGCTTTTAATATCTGAGGCTTTTCGCTAGGAGACTTCCTAATAACTTAGCTCTTGACTTACCAGACACGCCACAGGGGGGCGCTTTAACTGGCTTGCGGACGGGATGAAGGTAACGGAAGCATGTGGTCCCGATTTTATCCCGTAAGCGGTAATTTATTACGCAGAGAGGACTTGCCAGTCTTTCTCGGTTACATCCCCATTTTGGAAAAAAGCATTGCGCTTTGTGTTTTCTATTCCGTTTGGAAAAACAGTTGAAAAAGGAAATGTCCATATTTGGGTAGCTCAATAAAAAGCTGTTAAGTAACAAAAATTAACTCGTGTTAATTCACGTTTCCAGCCTTTTGACCATTTTACATAATAGTATAATAAAAACATGAACGTTTGAAGGAGTGAGGACTGTATCCTCACTCCTAATCTTAATCAATCAGTGCTCACTGGGTACAATAAATACAATGTGAATGTCGCATCACTCACAACAAAGTAGGCTTCTTTTATACACTAACGCTCGGTTGCAGAAAGCATCGTTAACTTCGTGTCACGTTAACAACGTTGACAAACAATCTGATTGGAGAATTCAAATTTGAAAAAATTGAAAATTATCTGACCTGATTGGCAAATTGCGTTATTAGATTTGTGATTATTGATCATGAACTTAACACTGCTTTATGCAACCGAGCCGTAAGTATATTAAAACTAACAACTCACATATAGTAGTATATGTATTCTTTTCTTTTGCAAAAGCGTTCGTGTGTAAATTATACAAGGTATAAAGCTCATTTTGCAAATGGCCTCATAAAAAGAAGAGAAGTGATTTGCTCACAAGCCTAATATTACCTTGTAATAAGGTAACATGTCATCGAAATAATTATCTCAAAAGTGCCATATTCGTTCATATTTGCTATCAAGTCACTCATTCTCTTTTGTCTCCCTATCTGTTTATTATTTTGTTTCGTCTCGTCACATTCCTTGTCTATTTCTCTTGTCCCTTTTGTCTCGTTACGCCTGTTCACCCTTTTCCTTTGTTCCGTCATTCGTTTTCCTAGTTCCACTTTCCGGTTCTTATCTTTATGGCTGGAAAGTGTTTTCTTTAGTGAAATTTTGCGTTCTCGAGATCTCTTATTTTCTGGCTCCATGTATACCATTCACCATCTACTTTCAACCTCTGGTATCCCATTTTTGTTTCTTTGCCTTGTTCTCTTAACTGTTGTGACCTTTTCCAACTCTGCTTTTGTATTTCTTTTTCTCCCTTAGTTAGATCATTCTGTATGTATACCTGTTTCCCTTCTAGTTTACTTTTCCTCTTCGTTACTTCCATGTTTCGTATATTAGGTGCAATTTATAAACTTCTTGTACCTTAAGCATATTCACAGAATATTCACAGCATGTGTAAATATTAGAAATGTCAACGCGCCGTAGCGAAGAAGACGTCGCGTCGCCGCGCAGAATAACTTTTCGGCGAGCAATTGTGCCGCCGGGCGAAATGCGGCTGTAAAAATGGATAACGGAAAACGGAAACGCCCGCTCGGGAACATTTCGGAACTTAACAAAATCCAAATTGACGGCGCGGTATTGCTTTGCGTGCGCGAACACGCCTCCGGTACGTACGTAGGCAGGTATTCCATTTTCGGCGGTACCGCTTCCACCTAAAACCTATTACAACGGATGCCGCTTCCCATTTCGACCGAATTTCTCCAGATTCACTCGGATTCTAGTTCCAATTTTATTGCGTTTTTGTTCGCAATATTCGAATGCCACTTTCTGCTCCACTATTTTCTACCTACTATTGGCAACCATGCAGACCATGGAAATGTTAAGTATGCAATAAAGAACTATTACCAGATCAACTGGTGATATTCGAAATTTATCAAGATCTGGACGCCCTTGCACACCTAACAGACATACCAACAATGCCCAAACTCTCACGCCACATTGCAAAACAAAGTAGTTTGCGTGTTTATCGGTTCAAAAATTCATCCTCGGTCGCGCATTAAAATTGCATGAATGGCTAAACCGAAGCTGAGCCTTCTGGATTCGAAGTTCGGAGCTTCGGGTGCGAACCGCAGGTACATTAACACCCTCGCAGAATGCCCGTTCCTTATAACCGAAACGGCAGTATTATGCGCTGCATAATCCAACGGTTTCCAACCAGCGAGAATACATTGGGCGCGAGAATGCATTGTGCATGTGGGAAGTTGTAATTTCGAGCTGTTGTTACTGATGCAAGTTCGCGATGACTTCTTTGGCGCATTTTCGAATGAACGTTTGAAACTAGAAAGTAGTTTGCTAGAACGCAGTTGATGGATTAAAAGAATAAATGAAAATTGCAATGATACTACGATCAGAAAAGGTATATAAACTAGAGGAAATACGTGGAATGATAAAAATCATCAGAAGCAGCAATAGAGCAGAAAATACACAGCATAGAATGAATTTGTTTACAGCTATCAGAATAACCGTGTTTTTCCTGAATTTAAAAGTTTCAAAAAGAACGCTACTTTTTAACGACTTTTTATTTGTTGTTACTCGACATATTCTGTTATATATTTCAAACGGTCGGTGCTCCAGCCTACATTCAAAGAGGCTCGTCATCCTCATACTTAATTGGCTACGTCGAGCCGTCATTTTTATAAAATACATCTTTGCCATTTTTAACGAGACAAACGAAACCTTGTTCTCTTTTTCTCTACTTTTTGTCAATCGTGAAATGCCCTTATTTGACTTTCTGTCGAGAAACCGCCCTCCAGCGACCTGCCGAAACATAAAAAATAAAAATGTATACACATTTCTACGGGTTCTAGATATTTTTTACAGTTCATTAGCTTTCCATTGACTTTGAGACGAGAACTATGACAAGGAAACATCTTCGTCGTGTGCAAGATGGTCGTTTTTACGCCACCTATGTATGTATGTCCATTTGGAGGTTAGACTATTTGGGAAAGAAATTTTCGTCATATAAAACCATGCAATAAAAAAATAAAGAAAAAAATAGCTTACAATCTAAAATTATTATAATACAGAGGGGATTTAAGGGTTTTAAACGTGACATCACTCACCTAATTCCATTCCTGCTGAAGAAATGTTCACCCTCTTGACTTCAACATGTGGGTTTGGTTTGAATCTCTTAGGTGCATCTTTTTTGAATGGTTGAAAATCTGTAATGTAAAAAAGAATATTTCAGCTGTTGTTATAACAATTACTTAATCCTTCTCATACTCATTCTTAAAAGAAATTCTTTTAAACTTTACATTTCGTAGTCATTTCAATTCTTTCTCCTGCAAGTCTCAAGTCTCCAAGGGATACGTCCGGAGGGTTCTTATATGCTTCTTATAATATAATGAATAAAACATGGCCATGGATCCTTTAGGTAAGGTTACGGTGGTAACTCAAAATGTAAAACACCCCAAACTCTAAACATTTACTGTTCGTTTTACTTCCTGGTATTTTATTTTGACGATTTCCCCTCGCAGTTTGCGATGTATGTAGAAATACAGCGAACAAAACGAGCATACGCGGATGTTGTGCAAATAAAAGTACAGGGATATTAAAAACATAAGGGAGGATATTAAAAAGATAAAACCCAACAATCACATTTCCATATATTCAATTTTTCGTAGACGGTATATAAATAATAGCAGTACTATGATGTGATGGATACTGGGACATAAAAGTAGAAATCGAGTGTGAGCGTATTTTCAAATTTTCAACAATAACTCGCCCGTTAGGCGGAAGCTATAAATATAAATGACACGTCTCACGGAAATTGATTGAAACCGTGATTTCATGGGTCGAAAGGTAAGCAGGACATAAATTTAACCACAAAATTAACGGTTGACTATTATAATAATAGTTCCACGTGATCGGGCTATTATTGTTTCAAATTTCGCGCCTATATTGCATTTACAGTTGAAATATAACGAAAAGTCGAATTTATTGAAAGTTATTGAATTGAGAGTGGACTGTAACAGAGTAACGTTTAATATTTCATTGCGAACTTCGAATTTGTGATTTAATGTTGGCACATACCGGGCGAATAAAGCCGTGTAGGAAAATGCAAATATCATTTTCCTCCATTAGTAGATTCAAAAATGATATCCGGTAATATTTTTTACGACAATTTTTGTTTTGTCTGCGAAACTTTCATCGAATGAAATTGTATTAAAATATCCAACAAAATACAACAAAATTGGATTGGAAAAAATTGGAAAAGATTTTTTTTAGACATAAAGATACTTTATATTAAAAATCAACTGGTGTAAATCATCACACGACTTTCTCTTACCTAGTTTAAATATTGAGGTTCTTTTTCTTATTATAAATTTATGAAAGACCCGTGATGTGCGAGTATTGTTTAACACTAAAGTAACCTTACTAAAAATTGATCGATTTACGTATTGTTCTTAAAATTTTAATGGGTGAATAATTGTAATGCAATAAAATTAGGTTAACTTAATCTAGGCTTTACTGTCCTGCACCTCTGGTGTCTGACTATGTAACGCTATGCAACTA
>JAWQRJ010001564.1:0-15511 GCA_033557515.1 Diorygopyx duplodentatus | reverse complement strand
CGCCACTTTTAATTGTGTTAAAAGAAACCTCCGGCATCTTTGGACCGAGGGTAGCAAATACAATGTTCAAAGCAGATAATATATTCGTTTTGGCATCAAAGTCTGGAAAGCTGACTTCAGAACACATGAAGAATTGGATACAAAATGTATATTTTCAAATTTCCCTAAATTTGCAATCCTTATTACTCGCCCAAGGGGCTTTTAGGGCACGTATAAAAACATACGTAAACCTTATTTTTATCTTGTGACACTTCTCTTGTTAGATACTCTAACACGTTTATATTTTCAGAGCACGCCTAACTGTTTGTCTTTGTGCTCTCAAATAGTGTTTAATTGTTGTATTTTAATGCTTTTATCGTCCACATTTACATTTATGTTTTTAACTGTCCGTTGGCAAATTTCTACCGTTTGGCTGTAACCTTCTCTATTTATTAATATATACTAATAAACACTGTAAAAGCCTTTTTAGATTACACTGATGATGATGGTAGTAATAGAAACCGGAATCTAGTATATCTACACGAAAGTAAAGCAAATTAAAAAAAGAAGTTTTTCCTAATTTTTTTACATATAAAATAAGATAAATAATAAATCTTCCAAGGCATTCTGCTGAACACTTTCAAAGAACCTATTAGTTTTGTAAAAGTTGCGAATTTCTTGTAGGGATTTAGTTTTATTACGAAACTTACGAAAAAATATAAAGTGAACTTCTTATGGCTAAGATTAACGCAACATTGTATATTTTGTAACTTAAAAATTATAATTATTTTTAGTTTGTTTTCAGATCGTAGTTTAGTTTGGTATTCGTGTCAAAAATCATGAAATCCTCAAAAACCGCTTTATTAGCAAAAACTATTTTCTGTAATCACGTTTTTTGTCAATGATTGTGTTAAATACGAATGATTTAATGAGACAGCATCGTAATGTGCTGCAAAATCAACTCAATAAGTGTTCGAAATTTCGTAATATCCTCTCCAATGGTAATAAAACGTCTACATGAAACTGGATTAAGCAATATAAAAGCAGAAAAAAAAGACATTAGTCATCAGAAAGTAGAAAGTTGTAAGATTACGCTTTACTAGAAATCATCGTCATTGAACTGTTAATGATAGGAAGAGAGTTTTATTCTCAGATGAAACGAGAATAAGCTTACAATCTCCTGATGGACGTGTGCGTATCTGGCGACGACAAGGAGAGAGATTTGTTAGTTGCGACATATCACCAAACATTCTATTTGGCATTGGTAATTATTTGGACAGGATTCTGTTTCAACTGTCACACAGAGTTGGTCCCTGTGAGTGTGAGATCAAATGAATGCGAATTATTATTTAGAGAACACTGTAGTTGAACTATGCCCTTTGTTGCCTTCATAGGTTTCAAGTTTTCCATGTAAGATAATGCTTATCCCTCCATAGCAGGACAGTACAAATTTAAATCCTACCGAGCAAATGCTCGGTCCATAAATATGGAACGATATTAAACTCATCAATATTATGAACTAGGGGATGCAGTAATAGCAGAATGGGTGATTTATCTTATTATTAAAGCTAACTTACTGATTTAGCAATTTTTGACCATATTTTGATCATATTTTATGAATTCACCATACACATGGAGGTTCATTGGTGTTTTTTTTTAGCAAAAGTTATTTTTTAATAAAACATCTTCAAAAGTCCGGACATATCATAAATCTGGGATGAAAACTACCTGTGATATGGACACCCACAGTAATCATATCACGCAATCTAATTAATATCTATAATATAAACAAGAAACGTTTAAACAGAGGAATGTTCTTTAGCTAATCGTGAAAACTGCAAGTTAACATTTGTCATCGAGTGTTCATTTGATTTTCTGGATTATAGGAAAAAGACGGATCCATATTGGATAAAGTATACTTTGACTGTTATAATTTTGATTACAAAATTGTAATCAACAACTTCTAAAATTGTTATATACCTATTTTTACATTGTTCTAACATTTATTTAACATTATCAACCCGTGTTTTAATATTTAAGTTCGCCATGTTGGATCTATCATTGTGATTTTTACACTTTTAAACAGAAATTCGTAATTCTCGAACTCCCTAATTATTATTGGATTCGCCATCTTAATGTTCGCTATACTGATTAGAAATTCACAATCTGTACCCTCGAAATCCCCGTTATCATTCAGTAAAAATCGGAAGCATGTTAATATTTTTACTTTCCCTCATAAAGAGAGAAATTCTTATATTTCTCATCATTTTAGGTAAAAAGTTTCAAATAAAAGTTGCATGGTTTCAGTTCTAGTTTTTTCTAGTATTTTCATACATACAGTGTGTCCCATTTCTTGTACACGCTAGTTTTTTAAATGGAATACACTGCAAATTATCGCATTTTTTAATTCCTTATCGAATTGATGATCTGGAATTGGTGGATTTTATTACATACAACATACATTTGTCCAAAGTCGCAACGTTCAGAGAAGGTGGGTTGGGTTGGGTGAGAGAAAATCATGTGTGTGTGTTTCGCACCACATATCATATTCTAAATAAATTATGGTTCAATTACTTTTCTATATGGCACAAATTATTTCATCATACTCTCAGTCCTAAAACAGTTCCTCCGTTCCAAATACGGTTCGGACAAATAAATAAATAAACAAAGTAGCTCGTTTAGTAGTATTACATTAATACACAATCATTGTATACAAGATGTCCAGAAACTCTCCTGCCAAACGGAAACCCCAGATAGTAGACGTGATTTTATGTCGATTCAACCTAAATTACCTTAATCCAAAAATTCTTCCTAAGGGAGCTAGATTGAGAATTTTTTATTACAGTACCAAGTTGGCTGTTACAAATCAACAATCTGAAATTTGTGAATAATGTCAGATGCTTAGTTATTTCAAGTGATTATTAATTTTCTACAAAACATTTTACAATAGAAAATAAACTAAATTTAATACCAACAAAATTTTACAATAGCCTCAATAGACATAACGACCATTCGTTTCATTACGTAAATTTACTCTTTTGATCAAAGACCGCCTAATTCTTGCACAAATTGCTAACTTCATTGCACGGTTATTGCTAACTTCATTGCAAGCAATTTTAGTTCTTACCCATAGCTGATTACGAGTTTCAGTTGGAACTCCATACACTAATTAAAATAAATTTACTCTTTTGATCAAAGACCGCCTAATTCTTGCACAAATTGCTAACTTCATTGCACGATTATTGCTAACTTCATTGCAAGCAATTTTAGTTCTTACCCATAGCTGATTACGAGTTTCAATTGGAACACCATAAACTAATGACTTTAAGTGGACCCAAATACAGAAACCACACGAGTTCAGATTCGGGGATCTGTGAGGCCAACTGATTGGAACACCTTTACCAATCCATTGGATAGTAACTCCAGGGGTCCCAATAACTAATTATTAATTACACCTATCCAGACATTTATGCTGAATCTTCGCTGGTGTTTTGTCTCTTCTATGGCATGAGAATTTTCACCAACATACGCATAATGATGTGCATTATGTAAATTAAAAATTCCATCTCTGGTAAATGTAGATTCATCGC
Organism: Diorygopyx duplodentatus; assembly: GCA_033557515.1. Lineage (NCBI taxonomy): Eukaryota > Metazoa > Arthropoda > Insecta > Coleoptera > Scarabaeidae > Diorygopyx > Diorygopyx duplodentatus. Next base: position 11,942 of record JAWQRJ010001564.1, on the reverse strand, counting down.
AAAATAAAACGTGAGAAAAAAATTATCTTCATAATTTTTGTTAATCAACAAGTTTGAGAAGTATACACGAACTGCAAAATCGCCATCAATCTATCAAAATAATTTGACATTTACACATTTCAGATTGTTGATTGGTCATAGCCAACTTGGAACTGTAATAAAAAAAATCAATCGAAGGGATTTTATGCATGGCGGCATTTTTGAGACAACTTGGAGGCGCCATCTTTAAAGAGCTCCAAGCTCCCTTAGGCAGCATTTCTGGATTAGGGTCACTTAGGTTGAATCGACATAAAATCACGTCTATTATCTGGGATTTCCGTTCGGCAGGAGAGTTTCTGGACACCCTATATTCTTTAGAATTGATTTGGTAGTGCGATTGGGGCAAAGCTAATATAAAACATTACTATATTAATAAAATAAATACTACTTCGTTAAACTAACTTCTAACATTACTTTACTTTATGGATATATTGCTAAAAGCTGGAAACTTCGTTCCGAGAACAAAGAAGTTATCTACCGCCCATGACCGTAATTAAAAGTGCAATTCCGGTTTATGGCTTAGTTAGGTGTTAATTAGTAACCGTATATCCAAATTAACTGCTCCCTTATTTTAGAAAACTCTGCTATTTTAGATTACCTAAGAGTGCAAACAGAATTCCATAAAAATAAAGTTATCAGACTCATTTTTATGCGGATACCAAAATTGTTGCGAACTCGTTGGTTTAATAAATTTAGTAACTTGCTTGCAAAATGCGGAGTAAACTAAACTTTAGCACTTCTAACTTTAATATTAATTTCTTGGAATTAGGAGTAGTTAATTTGGGGCTCGGGAAACTAATTACTTGGAACCTACATAATTGTGCAGTAAAGTTTGAATTTTGATGGATAGAACGCTGAAAACTGACACAATAAAGATTCCATTAACATCAACAGTATGAGGGTGAAGGAACGTTTGTCCATAAATAAGAAACACCTATATTTTAACATTAATAATTTATATGTCTGCAACATTCGGTTAAAAACACTGTTTGGATTTTCATTTTTAATAAATCATATTTTTATGCAGATTTAAAATTTTAGGAATACCGTATATACATTTGCCATACTTTAGACATTTTAGTGAATTTTTCGCTTTAACTTCTTTTGATGCAACGTATTTTAAAATTCTCAAGGAGGCATCCCAAAGTAATCACTAACCAGTCAACTTTTCCAGCTAAAAGTGTACAGTATATCAAAGGAAAACTTAACGAGCTAGAGCAGAGAAAATTATATTTATGTCTGGCGATAATAAAAATACGACAGAAATTTCTTAACGGGATCACTTTCAATGTTGCTTTTACTGAAATTTTACACAAAATGGAATATTACGTAACACTTAAACGGTTAAAACAGAACAGGATGTTATAATGGTTGGATACAACAAGAGATAATTTATTGAAAGTTATTTCTGTAATTGTTAAATGAATTATATCTCAATTCTGAATCGCCACTAATGGGGCTAGAGAAAAATAATTATAGTTTCCCCATAAATTATGATCGGTCACGGCAAGCTACCTCATAGGTTATTAATTCTAACAGACCTAGCAAACATAATATGGCTAATTCGAATTCTTCTGTAACAGCGGACGCGCTGTTATAATTCTTCTGCATGTCTACTCTTTAAAAACACGTTAATAAAAGTTCAAATACAATGGTTAAGAGAGAATATAATAATAAATTGTCGGGTGTGGCCAAATATGATATTAGAATTAAGACGAAGCACAAATCTTTTCAATCTGAGCATAAATTGCACATCCTAAAACTGATACTGCGAAAGTTGAAATTTGTAAGATTAAATTAAATTAAATTTTCAATTATATCATGTCCTTTTTCGTAGGTGTTTATATAATCGTTAAAAATATCGCTAATGAATGAAGCAAGTGATTTTAAAATATTTAACATCTACGTAAATCTACGTAAATTAATAAAAGGGCAGTTTAAAAGGTAGGAATCCGCCCTTTTTGTATGAAGAAAAAAAATCATTTATTAGTATACGTTCTTTTAAAAATTTCCACCAAAAGAAACATACTTAGCTAATATCAAGCGTTTTCAGTGATATATGAATATAAAATGATAAAAGTTCAGGAACTGAATACAGCAAAACTCGTTAATAAAAATTAAATCGTTTCATAGCTGATTATTTTAGAAGAAAAGAACGAAATGCTTATAAAAGGCTTATAGTTATTCAATTTTCAGAAAACAATTTTTTTTAAAGGTAAATACTCGATGTACTAGTTATCTATTTTACTTGTATATAAATTATTATTAATTTTAGCATTAAACAGATATTTCATTTTTAAGTAGGCGTCTCTAGGTATTATTAAATTTTTAGGCAATTGTTAGATAGTTTTAGGTTAATGTGTATGTAGTGAGTGTAAAGGAAGCAACAGAAAAGTCTCAAATTTAAAATTAAATTACAAATCTAAAGAGAAGTGAAAGTGTCCCTATATTAATCATAAATGGACAAATAAAGTAGTCAATTTTAAAATATTTAAGAAATGGCTCGTAACTTTACAAAAAGGCATTTAAAAAAATAGGAAGGTGTTGTAAGAACCAAAAATTCATCTAATCATATGAGTGCTCTTAAATATAAATCTGAAGTAAAAAGAAATAAAAATAAATCTGAAGAAAAGGCATTTTCTAGAGTAAAGAAGATACAGAAAAGAAAGCAGAAAAATGTTCACATTAAAAGAATAGCCATTGTAGTTTTTATCTGTAGACATTTGCAGACGAAGAAAAATTAAAGCTTTCTTCAACAATTGTGCGAAGTGGCAAATGAAAATTGTAAATCCAAGCGATTGAAAGGTAGAATATACAGGTGTCCGAAACTAGCCTCACTGCAAGGTATGCAGCGTTAGCCTCAGTTCAATCATTGAGCATTATTTTTATTTATTCCTAACAGCTGCACCAATCCACCAAAAAGCTGGACCGAAAAGCTGTAAAGACCAATCCTGCATCAGACAAGATGATGGGAAATGGGCAAGAAATAACGAGGAAAAGGCTAAAACCTTCGCAAACTATTTAGAAAAAATACTTCAACCACATGAAGAGCAAAGTGGAGAGATGTTACATAAAGATACAACTCAAGATGAGGTAGAAATTAGACTCATTACACCTAAAGAAGTAATTACAGAAATAAAACAAAATATTAATCCAAGAAAAGCGCCAAGTTTTGATTTAATCATTTAAGCTTACCAATCTAATTAATGCTGCCGTTAGGTTGAAGCATGTATGTACCTAGTCAGTGGAAAGTGACTGAGGTAATTATGATTCCTAAATCAGATTCCTAAACCTACCGATAATGTCAAAATTGTTTGAAAAGCTACTGGCTAAAAAGACTAAAACCAATTATAGAACAAAGATACTTAATCCCAACACATCAGTTCGGATTTCGAGAAAAACATTCAACTATTGCTAAGGAACATCGTGGATGCACCCTGGTAAATCAGAAACAGCGACATCCATCGGGATTTGCATGAGGGAACTGTTGATCGAGAAATCCGAAGACTTGCAGGAAGTCGTCCTCCATCGTGTGAACACCAGCTTCCAGACAACGCAGGGCTGCAAAGAAGACTCAAAAGGGTGAAACCTTTTAAGTTAGTGTAGTTATAGTGGAACAAAAAGCAGAAGATTGCTTAAAATGAAATATAAAAAAATACATATATCCCAGGCTTTATGATTATTTTGGATGTATGATAATGATCTTTTTCACGAGGTTTGAAGTTTTATTTGGTCACAACAACGCCGGATTGTTGAGTAATGGTCTATTAATATGTTTTTCAAGTAGTTTTCTCGACAAGCGCATGTCCTGCAAGTGGAGATGAATTATTCAAACAAGGAATGGTAGCTGCACATTTGATGTACGAACTCGCAGGACGTAATGCTGTGGAAGGAAGTGGCAGGTTGCTTGACTAGAAAGATATATTGTCAGGCTTTCCCAAAAAGGTAATATTTTTAGAACTTCACTCTAATTTTTTTGACCAATATTCGTTTAACAAAATTGATGTTAGGTAATATCCAAAGAGAATGTTTCAAAACGCTTATTCATTGCTCGCATGATTGGATTGCAGATAATAACAGTAATCCGTAAATTAAAGCAAGTAAAGTTTTTCAGAAACTAAACATTATTTTCAGAAAACAAATTCTTCGACTATAACCAAGAATGAATTCATTTCTAATGGTGCTTCAGCTGCCCTTTGTGCCCTTCCATTCCTCTCCCGAAAATCAGTTTCCTTGTCTGACCGTCGCTTCTGATTAAACTTCCTTATTCTGCGGTGGGACGGTGAAAATGGCTTTCATGGTGACGGCCATAATTCATATTATTGATCCGCCGAAAATCCGTATTGTCTACGAGAAACTAGACGCCAAGCTATTTGCGTAATAAATGTTTGGTGCAGTATTAATTATAATAATTCATTGATGTTGCGTCCAATATTTGCATTTACACTTGTCAGCAGGTGTTGTCATTGTATTATAGTGCCATAACTACTCTAAGAAACATGAAGACATCCTGGTGCATGTTTGTTTCTTCAATTTAGACAGTATTTTGTGTAAATACTGAGAAAAAAAATAAGTACTCAGTCAGTAGCGGAATTACACCCCCGTTAGCCCCTGCGCCTTCATTTTTTTTATAAATTAAATTTTAGCCTCTTTATTTTTGTCCGTTTCTTTCCGAATATTTGTAAGAGATGGCCTCTGGTAAATCCTTTCTCTTAGAGAAAGGGCCTTTCTTTTAGAGTAAGCCCTTTCTCTTAGAGAAAGGGCTTCCCAGAGGTCGGACTGGGAGTCCCAAAAAAGGCTCCGGGTTTAAGAAATCGCAAAAAAATATTGTGTTTACAGTATTGACGAATTCCTCCAAATATGACTGACTACTCAAGGTACCTGTAAATGCCACCAGGACCCGATCCTGCCTCTAATCTACTTTGAATCTTGAGGATAAATTACAGCAATTAATGGAACCGTTCTCTATCATTATTCTTTGCAGTAATGCACGAGAGATACCTAACTTCGCTTTAGAAATGCTAATTGAAGCAACGGAATTGATGTGTAGATCCGCTAAGTATACGTTAAATGCGCTAATCATAATGATAAATGTGTGTGTAATCGTTTGTAAGTGATCTAATAATTCTTCCTTTGACATATTGTTTTCGAAATTGGATTGTATAGTTTTCCAAATTAGGTAATATATTCATATAATTACCTTGGACCCTTGGTAAATTATTAATATAATTTTATTGCATTATTAAAACTTATAATGTAATCAAATTATATTAATAATATCAGTATAAAAGATTAAAATGAATTAATGTCAAAATTATAACAGTTACAATGACGCTGATGCTACAAAGTATAAACTAGAACGCACATTTTCTGCAGTTTTGCATGGCTTACCCGAAATTGAAATTTTTTGAAAAATTTAACATGGCATAAAACGAATTTTTGCTCTATGTAATCGCTTGCTGAGCGAGCTGCGCCATCGTGTGGTCAAAGGTCGAACTAACTCAAACCAGGTAGACGAACAGGTATGAGTTAGTTTGACCTTTGAACACACAATGGCGCTGCCAGACTAAAAATGTTTTGTTTTTTTGCACCGAGCGAGCTCGGTCTACCAGGTACTGAAAACTAATAGAAAGCTAGGTGTGCACCTAAATACGCATCTAGCTTTCTATTAGCTAAGCAGTACCAAGAAAATGATTGTGGGCAATAAAACGTAAATCGGCAGTATCATTATTTATTGATTTAATAACCACGCTTGCTGGCTATGGCGCTATCAACCTATTTTTAGATTACACCAAACCTTATTTTTAGACTAACACCATTTTCAATTTTTATAAAGAGGGAAATTCGAAAAATCTTCTCTCGAATAAGATGTCGTAGAGAAAACCAGGACTGAACCAAGAAACTTTTGTGCTTGGGGCGATAAAAATGTTCAGCATCTGGAAAATATATCCAGACTACCAGAAAATAAATATCGTTAGAGGACAGCTTACACGATCAATATTATTGTCATTACCATTCGTCGTTGCTGTCCTCCACTTGGTCCGTTATTGCTTTTGCCCAATTTATACGTTCATTATTATCGACATTGTCATTAATCAGTGACGTCTGGTGGAACAGAGTAATTGAAATAAGTTAAAATGTGATGCGCATCACATCAGTAATGAGTGTTTGAAAGGGAGATAAAAAATTAATGGCAAGTAACAGTTATAAAAATAACATAATTGTTGGTGTAAAACAAATAAGTTGTTTGTTTTACACCAAAATTGACGCTACATTTTTATGGGCAATATAGTACGAGAATCGACACTACTAACTACAAGAATAATATTATTTGTGTTTATACAATAGAAAATTGAATAATGGGAATAATTTTTAAAGTAAGCAAGTATTATCCGTGAGCTCCGCCAACTTTAATAGCTCTGCAAAGCTGCTAAAAGTAAGAGGGAATTTCAGGAAATTGACAACCGCGCATAGAAATTGAACTTAACCCTTTGCGGTACAACACGTATTTAAATATGATGAACAAAGGAAACTCCAACTCAGTTTTCACAAAATATATGTTATGGTCGAAGTGACAATAATAATAATACATACATACTTTATAGTGTATATTAAAAAAAATAATTTTCGCAATTTTTCGTACAGTATAAATTGCGAAAAGAGATAAATGAAAAATAATATGCAGTTTGTATTTTTCGATTCGTCAAAGAATTAATGAAATTATGGGAGGTTCGCGTTATGTAACTAACCCAATGCACTTTATAAAATTAAAAAATCTGTTACGTGCGTGATGCGTATTATTTCGCTAAAATTTTCAATGTTTGTTGTTTGTTTTTAGTCCATCTGTACATGGTGTACTTTTATACTACTTTTTATGGAAAACTCATCACACAATGTATTAAGGCGTGCCTACAAGATCAATAGTGCTGACTACATTTTGAATTATTTACAGTATTACGGACAGTGCGAGGGCAAATATTGATCGTGCGAACCTGGTCTTAGATGTACAGTGTATTAACTAACTAAAGTAATGTCAGTGATAATGATTTAAGGGCTATACGATTGGATAACATTTTTTGACAGTTCTCAATATCCCATCGTTTGAAGAGGACTTTAACTTTTCTACTTTGTGTTACTACTTATTGCAAGGTAAAAAATTATTTTGGAGATTTTACACAAATAACTTTAAGCGAAAAATAGCTAGAAATATCCCTTGAACAACATTGGTTATGTTTTTAATAAGATTAGATAAAATAAACAGAAACAATTCCTTACAAACGTCGAAAATATCTTTGACATTCGAAATTCAGGATGTGGCTTTCAAAAAGTAGCTAAATCCGTCAATAATTTTAAATAAAATATAACACAACTTATAAACTCAACAAACATCAGCAGTGGAAGAAAATGTGTATGGTAGAAAGCAAAAATTCATCTAATCATATAAGTTCCTTTAAAATGTGAATATCTGAACTAAAACGCAAACAGAAACAATAAGGATCTAGGACTGTAAATAGTAAGGCATCAATAGCAAATACAAAGAGACCAGATCAATCTTAATAGATCAATCTTATACTCCTAAACGAGCAATTCTTGTATGTGTATATGTATGAATATTCTGATCTCGAAAACGGCTTTAAGTTACCTGTCGACATTTGTAGGATTGGAATAATTCGGTGCCAGGAATCGATTGAGATATAACTCGGCTTTCAGTAAACGCACTTTATATCGCTTTTAAGCGTTTGAAAATCGTTAATTTTTGACGTTTAATATGACCGAAACAATCGAAAAAAGTGTGCCTCAACTCAGGCAACCGCACATTAGGGGGATAAATCGAATCGTCGTCCGTAAGTTGACGTAAAATTTTAAAGGTTAGCTACAACTGGCTGTCAAGGTGACAGGAGCCGAGCCTTGACATCAGGAATATTAAGGTTAACCTGCGGACCCATTAAAGTCCCTAGGTAAATAATTTTAAATTAAATATAGACAGTATTTGGGAAACTCAGCAAAGATACAAAGCTTGCACCAAAACAACAATACCATTTTTAATATAAAATGATAAAAGTTCAGGAACTTAATAATACTTAACTTAATAATAAATCACTTCATAGAAGATTATTTTACAAGATGAGAACGAAATGTAGCTAAAAGTCTTATAGTTATTCAATTTTTAGAGACAACATATCAGTGTACCGGTTATCTATTTTAGATGTATATATAAAATAATAATAATAAATATCCTAATTTATTATTAATTTTAGTATTAAACAGATATTTCATTTTTATGTGGGTGTCCAGATATCTCTTTATAAATAACATAAAAATACATTTTTTAAAGCAATTGTTATGTAGTTTTAGGTTAATGAGAATGAGTGAAAAGGTAGCAAGAAAAACGTCTCAAATTTAAAATTAAATTACCATATCTAAAGGGAAGTTAAAGTATCGCTACATACACCGCTCGTTGTGTAAATTTAATAATAATAAATAAACATTGTTTATTAATAACATAAGAAAAGTACACAAGATATTTAAGAAAATAGAAATCAAAACGATTGCTTCATAGTTGATTATTTGAGAAGAAGAAAATCGGCTTATCAGATTCATTTCAATTATTTTTTATTAATTTCAATTCTTAGAAACAACGTAACTAAATACACCTGGTATACGGGCAAATCTCTTTTATTAATACATTTTACATGTATACATATTTTTATTAGTTAAAAAACCATTTTGGCAATAAACAGATATTTAATTTTCATAGGTGTCTAGACTTCACTCTTTATAAATAACATAAATATACAATTTTTAAGCAATCGTTTGGTAGTTTTAGATTAATGCGTGAATGAAAAGGTAGCAAGAGAAAGGTCCCAAATTTAAAATTAAAATGCGGAATTAAATTACCATACCTAAAGGGAACTTGAAGTGTCCCTAAATTAATTAACAAATGTAGTAAGCTTATTAAATCAGTGAATAAAATGATAAATTAGGGTTTTGGAATACAATACTGTAGTTTTATAACTGGTTTACTCTTCAAAATGAATATATAATGTTTAAGATTTATTGCCAATAGCGAAACCGTAACATATAAAAAATGGTAAGGAAGAAAGTAGCAAATAACTTTTTCTACTCTATCTTATAATGCAATAAAATATAAATTTGTACTAAGATGGTCCTTATTTATAGTTTCGAATTTGAAAGGATTTCACACCCTAATTGCATCAAAATATAAAATTAATAATTAAAAAATAAGTTGTTGTCAAAGTTAAAAAAGCAAAAATGGAAAATCCACAGTTTTAATTGGAAATACGATAATAAACGAAAAATTCAACATGGCAGATTCAATATGGTGATTGAAAATTTAAATCAACTGGTGAGGCTCACTCAAACGACTTTCTCTCGTCGAATATGTCATACCTTTCTGGTTTCAGTTCATACTTACTACATATGTATTTTTTGTAAATGTGTACGTAAAAAGTGAAATTTAGCAAGTACCTAGTAAGAACTTCATGTCTATGGTAAAAATTAAGGGCAAAAGCAATACAAAACTACATTTATGCAAAATGTTTAAATCTGCCAAAAGTAAGGTCTAAAAAAGTCAACTCTTCTAAAAAAGTTCCACTTTAAAAAACTAATAACAGCAGGCATCACCCGTAAGTCACATTTACATACACAAATTCTCATTTAACAATGAATCGCTTGCAGAAGAAGCGATACATATTGATGAATTACAGAAAACAATTCAACTCCACAAGTTCGACGAAATAAAACAATTGTAATACGAACAAATGAAATAAGAAAAGACACTATACCAAACACATGATATGACCAAAAGACCGATAAGAGAAATTTTAATAACCGCCACAATCAAGTAGATAATTTGACAGTAAGCAATTAATATGAATTTATATACAATTTGAAAAAATAAAACAAGTTACCTTCAAAAAGTTAGATTAGATAAGTTCGATTTTAATTTTATAATTTATTTAAATTTAATTTTAACTACAAAACACACTAACAATAACTAAATATAAAAATGATTTGTAGATACCCCTGAAGATGGCAATAAAAACTTGCCGAAACATGTAGGGTTGAAGAGAAAAATAAAGAGTACATTTCCTCATTACCACCTAACAATTTATTTTAATGCATTTCCACCATTTACTATTATTTTATTCATAGTTTAAACTGGTACCCACGTAATATTTAAAATATTATTAATAACTTGGGGTTTGTAACAAGCAATTCTGACTTGTCAAAATACCATACGCGACCTGACAAATATTGTGTTTGTTAAAATCAGTTTGCATTCAGATAAATGTGCGTTTTGCATGAAAATGTGAAGAGTTAGGTATAGGGAATATAAAATACACAGCGTTCGATTTAAATTAAACAAGTTATTACCGTTTAAAACTCGTCATTATTTAGACTTAATTTTTCGACATCCTGTATACTTTAGGAATTTTTTCGCCAGTTTGACAAGAAATGTAATCAATTAGTTCACATCAGGGTGAATTTGATGTAAAAAGGGATAACAAATGTTCTGTTTTTAAATTATTAACATTATTACTACATTTTCACAAAATTCCGAATATTTAAAAAACCGTTTAGGTGAGGTAAACCTCAATGAAACTCGGTATTACTTTGATCGTAGAAACTAAACATGAAATAATATACAGGGCATTCCATTTAAAAAACTACAACTTTGATACGTTTTATGATTTTGGAACAACCTGTGCATTACGAAAATAATTTTAAAACGTACCGCGAATAGGCTTCTAACCATCTGTAAAAATTTTTTTTATCAAAAACTGTAGCCTTAATACTCTGCCCTAATTGACGACTACTGTCGTCAATCACACCACAGATAGAGAATATTGGCGAGGAAGTGATTGAAACTGTTACTTAATAATAGTCAACATACATATAGCTAAGTAACCAATTTAATTGTTTTGTGTGCTGCAGAATCTTCTATTTTGTTGATTTTAAAGTTTTGCAAAATCCAATGATGCGATGCCGTTCTAAACAGTAGGCGTATGTAAAATTACTTAGCCATGCCTCGCAATCCGCTGACAGTGAGTCATGTAAACATATTTCGTCAAAAACAAGAGATGAGGAAATATTTTCGCTTGAATTTCGATAAAATTTTTCAGCTCCATCTTACTAAATATTAAAAAAATGTATTAAGAAAAAATGGTTGTGCGATAATTCTTGAGAGCCGTACAGAACGTTTTTTTCAATAATTTGGTTTTTCAAAGAATATCTTCCTTTCTAAATATACAGTGAGGATACCACTTGTAGAATAAAATGATTTTTGGGGATATTTTAGAAAATTATGGAAAATGCTCGGACAGGTCGATTTGTATTCTCAAATGTACGTCTTTTGAATTAAAATTTCAATATACAGAGTGATTCATACACCCTGTATATTTTTGTATTTTTGGATTCTACTTGATCATCTGATTTCAACAACCTACAACACTTAGGGTTTAAATGATAAAGATAATGGTTTCAAAGAGATTTAATGAAAACACAAAAGTATAGAGAAAATGAACAGTTTGAAACAAAAAAATCTTTTTCTACAGCGCTACTCGCTGTTTGCTTCGGCGTATTAAATTTTCAAAATGTTCTCCATTGGCTTCTTGACAAAAACCTAAAATGTTTATCACATTCCGTTTTCTACAGTATTTTTGCAATAAAACAAAAACATCATTAGATAACCAAAATAATAAATAGACGTGAGTCAAACGACTTTTGTGATTAATTAACAATGCGATATTTAATGGAAGGCGAATATACGTGCGGACGTAAAGGATAGAGGCCGCTGTGAGGTCACTTTGGGAAGTTCTATCTGTTGAAGTATCAATAAGAATTCTTGTTTCTGACAAAACTGGAATACTACTATCAAG
>JAWQRJ010001563.1:0-15517 GCA_033557515.1 Diorygopyx duplodentatus | reverse complement strand
GGTAACTGTTTGCTGCCATACTTTTTTGGCACATCCTGTACAAAATATTGTTTTTTACTTCAATACATTTTAAAAAACCCTGAATATTTTGTATTTAACCTTTTTTCCAGCTATCTTAGTTTAGAAAATAATCGACCGTTTCCATACATAAAATTGGTATTTCTAGAGTAATTCTTGGGCCCACTTGTACTGAAATGTTGATGTGGGATTGAAACATCCCAGTTGGTGGTTCAAAAAAGAATACGATTCCAATCATTTAAATATAGACCGCAAGATTACATTATGCATTGTATAATATCTGTTCACACAACGCGAAGTCGTAGTGTTTTGTTTTAGCAACAAATCGACTTTATGTTACCGGGTTACGGCGACAAAGTGTTCCTCGAATTATGCAATGGCATAATGGGGTTTCGCTTATGAATTGTTTGCGTACGTGGTTTGAGCGTCTAAGAGCGAGCAAGCCTTGTAAATGACTTTCCACTTGCCTGAAGTCGTGTGGATGTTGGCGGATCTCACAAAGCCGAAGTCTCAAGAGTAGGAAGTCTGCCGTTTTGATGCAAGCGATGTTAGCCGGTGACATTTGGCAACTTTCTCCATCCGATTCGGTTGTTCAGTAGCGCACGATCGACCATTGAATGGAAAATTATTGTTAAACGTTTGGCAGCGGCGTGAAACGTAGTATCCGACAACACAAAATAATCGAGATTCCCTATTTTAGGAGTATTTTCTATGCTAATCTACCACAACAATTGCTTAACTAATCGGCTTGTTTTGTAAGAAAACAAAGCGTCAGGCGATGTTTGCACAACCGATTGATCCTGATATATCACGATCCGTTGCGTTCGCATGAAGCGTAGACCAGAGGCACTGACCGTTTTCGAAACGTTGCCCTATTATTTGAAAAAGAAACCACCGTAATTAGCGTTATGACATCATCCATTCAAACCGTGTGCGACGACGTTCAATTTCTTAATTCCATTACACGGTCGACGGGCTACCGTCCAATTTAGAGAGAGTGCCTTCTAAGTGAACGGATAACCACGAGTGATCTTTGCTACTTCTTCAAGCCTGCAACCGCGTTAGGAATTTGAAAGAGCTACATAGTACAGACTAACATACTAACAAGAAAGGATTATAGTCACAAAGTCACAAACAACAAATAAATAATTGTTTTTGGAAGTATACTATACTTATCTCATTGTGTCAAAAAAATTACAATGTGATTTTATCTTAAATGCATTAATGGATGATATGTTAATAAAGAAATCGATATTTAACAATTAAAACAACCAATGAAAATATAAATGTATTGATTCATTTGAGTTCATTTCCATCAGGGTCTAATTGAATTAAAGGGTCTAATTGAAAAAAATACTACATGTGTCGTGCCACCCGGTACATCATCAGGGATAGCTACAAAGTTTTATGTGTTATTTGTATTGTTTTAGGCAAGCATTACGCCTGCTGGCCATAATATCTGCTATCGAATGATGGCAGGTATTATCCTACCATCGAATGATGGTTCAATTGTTATTTTTCTTGTATCTTTTATGTTGGTCTTAGTAAGATTAATTGTCGTAATGTAGTGTATTGTGGTGATTTCATTGTTCTTTCTCGAATTTGTTATTGAATTTTGTTGCTGTAGGTGTTCCTTCAATTTAAGTTAAGCTTAAAATTTGATATTTATATTAATAGCTGTATTTATATTAATATCTATATTAATAATCTTCAAACTATTATTCAAAGTACTATATATATATGTGGAATAATGGTTTGTCATTATTTCAGGGTTAAAAGTTGACCCGATGAATATTGAGTAATTTTTATAATTGACTTTTGCATTTAATATTTAATTTTTTGCATAAATATTTTTTTGCAATTTCTGATGATATCAAAGGAAATTAAAATTTATTCAAAAGAACGAACTAAAATTTTTCGTTCATTAAAATTAATAAAAATAATTCAAATTTTTACTATCTTTTCTATTTATTGTTAGTTACAACAAAATGCATGATCTATATTTCATGTTATTAATAGAAGACTAAATAAATATATTTTTGCTTAGTATAGTTGATTTAATCGAAAAGTGTTTCAAAAAACGTACGATGCCATTTAAAAAAGGATTCGATGACGTCCCAGCTGTGACGTAGATGACGCAAAATTTTTATAACTTAGACCAAAAAATTGCCTTCTTTTTATTACAAAGTTGGCATGCCCAAGGGTTTTTTTACATTTTTTTTCATAACCACTTTACTAATTTTATTCACGTTAACCTGGAACACACAGTATAGTTTAGAACTTATTTTTTGCATTTTTTTACAAAAAAAATACATTTGAAACAATGAAACTTTTATTTAAAACTTTTTCTCCTAAAATAAATAGAAATAGGAAAAGTGTTTCTAACAGATGGATACAGACAGACAGATGGGTGGGAAGATTTATTATTATTTATTATTATTAGATTTATTATTCAAGACGTTTAAAAATTGTTTTATCAGGTTGCCACCGCTTCGAGCATCTCATGTCGCATTAAATAAACTCTTGGTATCTGTTAACTGGATTTTTCGGATGGCATTTAGGAATGAAGGAAGGTCTGAAAAAGGATTCGGATTACATAGGAATTCTAGGTATTTGAAATAAATTTTTCGTTTACCTGTAATTTCTGTATAGATTGCAGTTCTTTAGTAAATGAAAGAGCCTTAGCTATTAATCCAATAACTGTGAGAGTCCGGTAATCACATACTTAGTTCTCATACCCACTTGTAATGTCCGACCTTTTATTCTTCAATTTTCTCACCGGTTTTTGCCTGTAAGGATAGGGCCAAGATCGGTAGGTACTCTCAACCTGCCGGGCACTCATTCGGACAGTCCGGTACCGAAGGCAGGAAAGAAAGCTTAACCTAAAACCCGGGGTAGTTAATACTTATAAGCAGTTTCGCTATTTGAGGTTATTTTACGTAGCTGACAAAAACAAGTAAAGAATCGAACCCTTGTTTGTAGCATATTTTGCCAACTAGTGACAGCGGGTACTTCAGAGGGCATTGCTATGAAGTATGCTTTTGGAAAAATTACTATTAAACGTCAGTAATTGCTGTAATTAATTATTTATAACCATTTGAATGAATGTTCGCTAACTGATAGCTAACTCAATTTTTTCTCTCTTTGTAACACTTATTTATTTAAGTTCCAAGTTGCAGTCAACCTTAGGTGAATACTGGTTTTAATTTGTGATATTTATTTATGACAGTTGGTGCTATTAGGAAAGAATTTGATTGAATTATTATAGAGCTTGACGAGACAAGTCTATAATAATTGGTCTCAAGTCTGAAATAACTCACATAACTTGGTAAATAAATACAATTGTAAGTAAAACATCGAACAGAGCTATGGGGAGCTGGCGAGATCTATCGGTGGGGAAGCGAAACAGCCTGTCCGAAGATAACGGCACATGGTGGCATAAAAGTGTTTTTTGTGTTTTACCCGCGGGAAATTGAATGAGATAGGTGTCGACCTTCAAAAAAATCGTTTTTGCTTGTTATAGCTAGGTTGCTGTAATAGTTATCGAATGTTAGTTTTGTTAGTTATGTTAGTATTTGTATTGTTGTTCACCACACGATGGCGCTTGCTTTTTATTTAAAATTCTATATTATTTTAAATAAAAAGTCAATATATTTTATTTATATTTTGTAATTGTATTTGTTGTGTAGAGAAAATACAACATTGCCCTCTGCATGTACAATTTGCAACAAATAAATTTAATAAAAATATATCACAGTATGCAATGTAAGTACTTTAAAAATGTGTAATTGAGTGCATAAACATACATTAGGACTACATTAGGAATAATTATTTTTTTCATTTAAATAATAACAAATTGTACTTTTCAGAGTATTTCTTACTTTTACATTATTATTATTATTACCTTATTTTTATTTATTACGTAATTTTTGTTTATGTACATTTCCATCATCTTTTTTAATGTAGATTTTTTTGTTTATTAGATGTGGAAATACTTTACAATATATACTAGTATATTGTTCATTAATTAGACATGTACATATGTACATGATTATGAATGTACATGAAAATGCTAAACGATATAAGAATTTATTTGAAATTTTTATGGACTGCTAGCGCCATCTTTGTATGGCGTGCCGAATTTACTATGGTCCGCAGTGCTTTTCAGAACGCACCTCCCAAAGTCGCACAGTTTAGAAGTTATTGGGGATTTGAAGTATCATTTAAAGTATTTGCATATCACATGTTTAAATATTTGTTTGCCCAAAGTCGCACCGTTTCAAAATCGAGGGGTTAAGTGAGAGAAAGTCAGTGATCAACACCCACTCACTTTTTATTAGAAGTTGTTACTAGGCCAACATTTCAACCTCTCACCCTGGTGGGGACTCATTCCTTATGTTTAATCTTATGGGATGCCCCTTGAATTTTTCTTTAGGTGTTCATGATGTTAAATCTACTGCGTATAACCTAAAAATTCACCTAATCAATTTGCAGCAATGCTCAATACTTAGGTGTTGTGCAAAATATGTATTGGCAAAACACTAGGTATTTTACCAATTTGTTTTTCTGTTCTCATATTCCCGTTTTCTTTTTCAGTATTGCTTTGAAATTTGGCAAAACACTAGGTATTTTACCAATTTGTTTTTCTGTTCTCATATTCCCGTTTTCTTTTTCTGTATTGCTTTGAAATTTAGGTTTAAATTCAACCTGTCATTAAAAGCACAACACCTAACAAGTGTTGTAATTATTTTAAAATTGCGGCTAATTTTAATGTGGTGGCCTACACTTAGGAATGACTACAATATTCTGCAAAATTGCAATCATTTTATATTGTACAACATCAGAGAAACATCAAAGTACCAACTGGGAGGCCAGTGATGCGAAATTCGTTTTCTAAATTCCAAAATATCAAATTAGAACACGACTGAGATACTTTGATGACATTTTTTACAGTGGTTAAAAATGGCATCAAAGATACAAAGAAGCTAACGAATACCAAAAGATGCAAAGAAGATAACAAACTTCCTTTCTTATATAGCTTAGTAAGAGGTGACATTAAATAGTTTTTGGGCAACTTATTGCACTTATTATTTGGGCAGATTTCCAAAATGCGCTTTGTCCAAATTACATAATTTGATCACAAAGTCAGAAAATATATTACAAAGGGACCCAAACATTTGAGTTTTGCATTCGTGGTATTAATTAACTACGACTAAAAGACTCATAATATAGATTTAACCCAAAAAAATATTTTGTTGTTTTTTACCCGAAATATTACAAAAAAGAACGATGTCTAAATGCTTTCTGTTTGTCTAATTTGGGCAAAATTCGTTTTGTTTGGAAAGACCAAGGAGTTAATGCCGTTTGTAAAATCGATTAAATCTTAATCGCAATGTCCTGTTATACACAAGGAATAATAAGCAACTTGCTGCGCATAAAAGGCATCGACTATTGATACTTTAGGTAATTGCTGTATTTATACATTTAGGTACCTGTTGTGAATCAATATACAAAATATACCTAATACAGTATCGTTCTGTATTACAAAGCTCACGAGATCCATAGGATGAACAGAAAGTTTTGTACGTATGTACGTCTATGGCTGCAAGACATAATATTGCACTGTAAAATGTTCAAATGATGAATATCATCTGAACATTTTATAATGCATTCTGACTTTTAAGAGTCTGCTAAACATTGTAACTTAGTGTTGAGACCATGACGCCATCTATAGCTCAAAGTTTAATTTTTGGACAACATGTGTTTTGAAAGTCTGGTCCTGAATTGATAAAATTCACCTTAAATTCCTTTGGACCTAGAGTGGCCGAAAATATTAGACAAAAGCCACAAGAACTGTGCAGAAGAAACGATCTTAAAATAACTACCGTTTTGGTGGTCAACTACATCAAAAGAATTGTGGTGGCCAACTACATCAAAGGTATTTTTGTACCTTTTTTTGGTGTTTTGATTCAGAGGTTGTTTAACCTGAACGCTATTAACACATTAATTTATTATATTTAACAATCTCGAAATTTCGATTTCTCATGTAGCAAAAGAAAGTTTCGGTTGTTGCAACAACCGAAGCGTTGCCCAGCTATTTAAAGGCATGTTCTCATCAAACCAGACGTTCAAAACGAAAGAGAAATTCCCATGCCATGGGATTTCGGTCAACAGGTCATCTGCAGCCTTACGTTTTTTTTTGTGGTATGCCCACGCATACACGGTTCATATCGAAAAGAAAAGTGGTGATAAATCGATATCTTCCAGAGATTACAGTATACCGAACCGGTTTTTGCAAAAGACAAGTTTCCCTTTTATTTAATGGGTTTTGATCGTGGTTATGTATGTGTTGGATTTACCTTTTTTAAAATTTTCATCCAATCACGTCAGCCATAATCGGTGAATACCTGGCAGTTAAAACAGATTAGACAAACGAGAGGAATTATCTTGGAATGACAATTACATAAGTGGGGTAATTCAATTAATAGCTAAACTAATTATTTTGCCGTATCTGTTCGTAGCATATATTGCAAATTGCGAAAAGTTGTTGAAAAGTCTAAAGCCCAGATCTGTTTTGATGTATTCGAAAATAAATGTGTCATGACATTTACCTACGGAAGAATTTGCTTAATGGTTCTAACCGACCATAAAAGTTATTGTGTGCACACATTAGAGGTATGTATTTATATATAGCACACTAAATTGCGGCTATAGTATTTCAAAACAACGTTAAATGCTCTTGAAAGGGAGCTTGTGTGGATTGTGACACTTTCCATAAGCAATTGAAGTTAAGTGTGTTTATTGTATTTTTTTTGCTAATATCAGTTAGAACATATTTATTAATAATGCTAAGTGGTCATAAAGGACAACGCTTTGTTAGCAAACACGGAAGTACATAAAAGATACACAAACGACTGCACATAACGAATGACTAATATTCCACACACATAAAATAGTGTACTATCTATACAATTATACTGATAAATCATAATTTATCATAATGTAAACTTCGTGCATATATATCCAATATGTTGTAATATTTTAGACATATTTTGTCTTGTATTATGCGTCAATAATTGATATAATCACTTGGCAGCTTAACACGAAAGATGTCTTGTTATTGGTACACGATCAGTGGAACTGTTTAACACGTTACGTAATGTATAGGCGCCTAAATCGCCGACCGAATAAATACTAAATATCACGCAGAAGGCAACATTGCAACACTCACCGAAACCGAATGTGGTGTCCTTTAAAGGACGTTTCCGAACATTTCGTAAAAATGGCGCACGTTCCAAACAACAAGACATTTCAATTCTCGTTTGCCAACGCTTCGGCAAGTTTACAAGCAGCGCAATTAGTTGATGTTAATTGCTTATTGTCTCTGTAAAAGGGAATTATGGTATATTCGAAATAATTTCATTTCTGATCAAATTAGAAAGATGGCGAAATTTATTGACAAACGTTTAACATTCCATCTTCTCAATGACGTCCACAGAAAAAAACGTATTTCGTAATGTTCCTATAACAAAACATAAAATGGTACGTATCCTTATTATCTTCAGGTTTATTACTAAATAACGAGAAACATTATTTGGTAATACATCTAAATCATCAGGAGATATTTTCGCAACAGTGAAATATTGGTGCCACTGAAAGGATTTAGGTGACAAAATAAATGGTGGTATTAACGAACAGAGTGTATTATTGCATAAGGCAGTTTAGAAATGGTTTATTTCAAAATGCTGAGGAAATGGGATAATCTCACTTAAAAAATCGAAAATTTTAATCCAGTTCTGTAAAAAACCGTCAAAAAGACCGCAATACTTGAAAGATACATAAAAACAGAACACGTTAATTTCAAATTCACGGTTATTGACCTAGTTTTATGAATATATTCATTTACAGTTACTGCCAAAAAGCAATAAAACCATAAACATTGTTGCGAACTTAGCACCAAAACATTTTTTAGATTTCAGCGTGCCTGCGTACGAACTTGTAAGCGGATTACAATTTTAGATTAGGTTTGTTTAATAATTAATGTCAATTACTTTGAAAGTGGCTTGCACGAGACTTTTATAACTGCCCCTGGCCCACAAAGCAGGTGTGTGAGTCTAGCAGTCATAACAGTGTTCCGCAACAAAACAATTGATAATGATTTTCTAAACAAAGAAACAGTTTTTACAACTGATTCAGGCTGATCTTGGGTAGTAGATCATCCACCAAAAGTATATGAAGGTACATGATGATTAGTTCCAAGGCTGGTTTTACTATTCATTACACTTCTCACTGCATACCACTAGCTTATCTTCTTGATGTCATGAAATTTTATTATAGATTCTATTCTGTGGAAGAAGAGTTTTCCGTCTTCTGTCGCTTTTCACTAGGCTCCGCTGCTTTGACTTTTATTAAAAACCTGTCCAAAGAACTTCCTCCCAAAAAGTCTTCCCACACTCCTACCATCAAAAGTTTGGAAAAGTCATGGATCGCATGAAAGCCAAGAATCGCATCCAATCAAAATTTGCTAGTATGACTATATCAATTTGATAGAACCATCAAACTGGCTGATTAGATAGAGTAACACACGCTGAAAGTGAAGAACTATTGACCATTAAGCAGGAAATATGTTAGGTCAAGTCCTTCAACGGCAATCATGTATTGAAAAATACCTAAACCGTTAATGTTATAGTAATGCTCCACATATTAACCAACTTGCCTCCATCGACCTCTATAAATTTTGATGAGGATATTCAAGACATCCATAAAAGGTAAACAGCAAAATGTCAACGACACACGTGCTACTTCCCGCATGCTAGGCTAGAAATGCAGCAAGTTGCATAACGCGTGACGGGCATTTGAGTCTAATTGTTCTAACAGCGCGTTGTGTAATCGGTCTACAGCGTCGCAAGTGGATCTTTCATTTCAAGGTCAGCTGCAACTCGAGATGAAAAGTGAAAACTAGAAAGTGATGGTTATCACTAAACGCTCCGGGTAAAATTTCTTTTGCGTTTGCCACTTTTACGTGTTTTGCAATGATGATATAATCTTAGATAGCTGTTATCAAAACATTACCAAAATAATAGGAAAGCTGGGGTCAAAAAAAAAGAAAACTCAGACTGTATCGAAGCAACCTATCAGAAATTATAATCAGGTAGTAGCTAGAGTGACAATAAAAGACACAACATACACAAAAGAAGGCCCAACTAAATGTATCTTCCGATCAAACACCACCGCTGATACTAGACAAACTAAATAAACTCAACGAAAGACTAATTCTTTTAGAACATAGCGCTAGGGAGGCTATTCATAAAGATCGAGATGACTAATAAGAATTCCATGATAAGAATTCATTCCATGATAAGAATCATGGAATGGATTGCTATAGCATCAATATAAGCTCCAAGCAGTGACACTGAAAGAATTGATGTGTGTCTTATTTCAGAGACACACTTTACAAAACAATCATTCATTAAATTTAAGATAGAAGTGTACTACACCACACATCCTGAAAGTGCAGCAAAAGGAGAAAGCGCCATTATAATAAAAGATGATATCATTCATCACGAAGAAGCAATATATAAACCTAAACATATACTAAAACATATACAACCTACTACAGTATGCGTTAAGGCTAAAAGCTATGAGGTAATCATAAGTTCAATTTACTGTACAGCAAAATATAGCCACTATCTTTAATTGCTGAATAGTTTAGGATACAGATTCATCATAGGAGGAGACTTCAATGCAAATAATGTTGATTGGGATTCAAGATTAATTACTACGAAAGGGAGAGAACTATTAGGAGCTATCAAACAAATGAAATGTGAATCAATATTCACAAGAAAGGCGACTTAATGGTCGTTTTTTTCTAGTAATTTGGTAGGTGGTTTACTATTGTTAAGTATGTTTTATAGATTATGGTTTGTTTTAAGGACCGGTGAAATGTTAAATTTATTAGCAATTTTTTTAATTTTGTTACTGGTTTTACTTTGGTAAGTCATCACTTTATAAATTGATTTAGGTTTATCTTCTATATATGTATTTGTATTTTTGAAATATAGTATTAAAATAGTGGATATCGTAACCATTGTTAGAAGCAATTTGGTGTATAATGTTTAACTCTTTTTTCATTCTATTAAAACTGAAAGGAGTATTTTTTAGTCTGTATATATAAGAAATGAAACTTGATTTTTTAATTCTTTGGCCATGAAAAGAATTAAATGGAATAATAGCGTCGGTTTTTCGTAGGTTTCCTATAAATGTCATAATTCATTGTATGTGGGGATGTTATTAAAGTGATATCTAAAAAATTTAAGGTGTGATTATTTTCTAATTCTATGGAGAATTTTTCTATGGAGTATTTTTTAGTCTGTATATATAAGAAATGAAAGGTGATTTTTTAACTGTTGGGCCAAAAGAATTAAATTATTATGAAAACAGAAATTAGAAAACAATACAAAAAAGTTAATAATTATAACATCACATTATACAACCTTTATTCAGATTTAAACTCCACTTTATGATATTTGACGAATACATTTCAAAAGCTAAATTCCTCAATAAAGTCACACTTCATAAAATAACTAACAAGCACAAAAAGAAAATAGAATTATTAAAACAAATCCCAAATACACTATTTGAAAATTCACGGAAATTTCACGCTTGTTTTACTAATCTTTCATCTCTGAAACTAACTAAATCAGAAGAAACACTTCAAAAAGCACATAAGTGTGCTCCGTACAAAGTACATCAACTTTCCAAAGTTGACAATAGAAATTGAAGCAGCCATCAAAAACCATCCAGAAGAAGAAGAAATCAAGAAACAAATTATTACAACCATTAGAAAAGAAAAAGAAAAAAAACCTACATCATCGAAGTAAAAAATCAAGAATACATGAAGATGAAGCATCACACTACGGAACCTACAAAAAAGATAAAAGAAGAAAACATCATAGTTACAATAGGTGATAAAAACGCTGGTATAATCCTAATGAATAACGTAGATTACATTGAAAACAGAACAATTTATACAAGAAAATGACTCTGTAGAGGTAAAGGGAAACCCTAATATAACTTTTCACAATAATTTCAAAAAAATCATAAAAACGCTTCAGAAACTTTAAATAAATATAATTTCAATCCTAAAAAGCATTACCTATGAACCCAATAACCCCTAAGCTACATTTACTCCCCAAAATACACAAAAATGGCATTCCAGTTAGACCAATTATAATCTCCACTAATTCTAGTTCATACTTTGTTTCTAAATTCTTAGTAAATTTGTTTTAAAATATAATCGAATTTACACCTAAATATACTATAAAAATCGTTACAATTTATTTGATAACATCCACAATTTAGTACTACCTTCTGAATTTCCAACTTTATCTTGTGACATTACCAGCTTATACACTAATATATCTATTAAACAAATAATTTCCGTAGCTACAGAAATCATTAATAATCACTTAAACAATAACAGAGATGCTAATAACTTAATAAAACTTTTAACTGATTGCATTAACCAAAATCACTTTACATTTAACAATAAATATTAGAAAATGATTGAAGGTTTACCTATGGGCTCTCCAATTAGCGGACTTGAGTGATATTTTCATGAACCATTTAGAAGAAATTATACACAACAGCAATTTCGAATTCATTAACAAAATTATATATAGACGATATTTTAGTCATAATTGACATTACAAACATAAATATTATAAATCAACTTCATAATTTTATAATTTACACCCTAAAATAAAATTCACTTACATTAAATTACGTTAAATATAATACTTATTATTAATTAATCAATTTCCCAATTACTCCTAACATATAATTTTCATTATTTTTTACTCTACTTCGCCCTTTTCTTTTTGTTTACATTCTTTTCTTTTGTACTAATTAATGGTTGAAGTTTCTCATTAACTCTATAATTTAATAATTTATAACTCGCTATTTTATTATATTACAAACATTAACTTTCTAAAATTACTTAATATAATTCTTCAATTTAATTTAATTAATTTAAATAAATTTAATTATTAATTTAATAATTTAATTTAATTGATATGTTTTTATCTATAAATATGCATAATCATATAACTGTTATAATCATAATTCTTACAATATAATAATGTAATTTTTAAACTACACGTATTATTTTAAGTCATTATGTACATTGCTCATTGATCTTATAGATCAGATTGTAATATCATATAATTAAAATGTACCAAAGGATATTTAGTAATAATTTAAAAAAATACTTACTTTGTAACAATTAATTCTGACCTTTTGAAAAGTGTTCTCCCCTTCTTCTTGATAACTTGGTGTTTGAGCTTGGTCAATGAGCTAAATCAGATTTCTTTGCTGTTAAGTTTAAAGTATCTTAAAATAAAAGATTTTTACTTTAAGTACAGTTACCTTACGAAATTTTCTTTTGCTACTTCAAAGTATCGTTTCCTTGGCTAACAATCGTTTTTATAAAAATTATGAACTTCGATTGTTTCTTAACAAAACTTCAATGGCACCAAACAGGAAAAATTATGGTTTTATTGTCCATTTGTAATTAATAGATTACTTATAGTAACTCATTAATCAACCGCAAGATGTTGTTTTTAACGATTTTTTAATTTACCTTCTCCGTGGCCTATTTTAGCAAGTAGTAATTGTTGGTTTTGCATTGTTGTATATACACAGGGTCATCAAAATGCATAGACATAGTAAGTGAATTGTAGTTTGCACTGAATAAGTTGAAATTACAATTTAACGTATTTGCGAAAAACTTCCTACTTAACGTCTTCAGAGGTTTTCTAAACTTTTGAGGAAAGTTACAGTTAGGAACAAAAATTAAGAATACAGGTTAAGATATCCTTGATCTCCTAGTGGTGCAAAATTTATTCTAAAATGAACACAGTAGCTTTATTAACTCATCAATTATTTTCATACTCGGTTTATTTGAAAATTCCATCCATTTGAAAATTAATTTTCAACTAAAAACTGGTTAAAGTGTCTGTAATTTTAATACAGAAGAACTGGATATTGCGACGAAAATAAATTAGTTCTGATACTAAATATTAGTATCAATCTAGTAATATCTCTTAGTACTAAATATCTTACTATTTGATAAATTACATCATTTACTTATCCTTATTCTCTTTCTCTACAGTTGAAAGTACACTATTACCAAAACTGTCATGCTTCTAACGTATACCATAAAATTATCATTTGTGGTACTTTTAAAGCTATTATTTTATATAGGTGGATTATAAATACTTAAATGATCAAGAAGTAATCAGCTTTTATATAGCTTTTTTGGAAATCATAAACATTTTTATATAAATACATATTTAGTATAAGTTTCTTATGTTTTCACGTACGCACTTGCAGTGCTTAAAATAGTGTCCGTTGCTTTTACCATGACGTAATATTTATAATTTGCTCCGGAGAAAGTGTTTAGCATGTCGCTTGCAAATAATAATCGACAAAAACATGTCAAACAGAAAACGACACCAATATTCGCTTATTTGTGTACATACGCAAACGGCGCAATTTTTATAAACAGTGGTTCAATTTCTCTCTGTCGTCTCCGATACTACGCTGCTTAAAATGATAATTTATGGAAATTTATGTTAATTAGTTAGAGTGTTATGGCCACAGATAATGTCGCGTTAATAAATTTAATGTGACGTTGTGGAAGTTAATATTAGATGGGGTGAGAAGGTGGTATTTATTACTTGAAAGTGTAACAAGTTTCAATACTAATTTATGAAGGAATAATTTAAATTGTGAAAGTGTTATCAGTTTTAAAATTAAAGTTATAAAACAAACTATCATAAGGTATTCAGATTGTCGTTTATGTTTCCTGCAATCCAACGAAATTTCGTTAAAATCTGAAATCGCAGTCGTTAGGATCAGTTCCAGGAATTAGAACTGGTCAGCCCCACAAACAATTTGTTTACATCCGTTTTGTGACCGCTTTGGATTTTAAACCATATACCAGATTGGACCACTTATCTTTATTGCATTAGTAACAGAAAATAAAAGCAAAATCCACTCACTTTCACGTTTCAATAACTTTTATAATTTGTATACCAACAACAAACAGGCATAGAACCATCAAATTTTAGATTAATATACCATTGTAAAAGTTCGACGTTCTTAATTTCAATCCCCAAGGGGAAAAGTACTGAAATGTAACGTTCACCGTTAAAATTAAATAAAGGGTTATTTATTTTATAAATTTCAAAATGTACGGGATGCAAATAGACCAAAACCTTGAATCTAGAATGCGTTTAAGTGCTATCCTAGGTATACCGAGTGAGTCAATAGTATATTTGCATACAAAATATTTAATGATTTAGATCAGTAATATAAAATGTATCTCTTTAAATAGAACAATCTATACTTTTTTACAAAGAGATTGTTTCTCGGTACCAAAATTTATCTTAAATTAAAAAAAAATACTTTCGCACGATTTATTAGGACAACCTCTACTAACTATGCTGATGACTACTTTTTATAGAAATTTAAGTAACTCGGGAACACCGCCACAAAATATAAAAAATGAAATATTGTTTATAGAAAGAGTTGGCAAAAAGAGAATTTGTAAATAATACAGTTCTGTATAAAATTGTTCACTACTTCAATTGGATACTTCCTGTAGATGAGAATACGTTATGAAGGGAGTAAATGCCGCCATGTATTTTTCTTAGCAGGTGTTTTATATTGCATTTATTTATTTATTTTTCATTTCATATTACATTGTATGCTATCTTGCTATATTAACAACTGTTATATTAACCTTATGCCATTAGTAGAAATAAGTTATTGTGCTGCTACTACTCAATTGAACGTCACCTGAAATTTATGACTAACTTAAGAATTTTTAATTTTAGCAAATTGAATGAAATTTTATTCTTATTTTGGATCATATGTTGTATTCCAGAAGTTATACTCCGTATACAATTAAAATAATACCATCGATTCGTATTTACCTGTATTAAAAATAATATTTTTTTGGTCCCCGGTTCGGCAAAAACTCCATACCAAATCCAAAAAAGTAACTTTAGTTTATATGTAATAAGGTTATAATGTTGTACTATTTTTAGAAATTAATTTACGAATGATAACATTCTTTTTGTAGACTGTTTGTTTTCATGATTGTAGCAACGGCTGTAGCTTTAGAAAAAAAGGTCTAAAATAAGGCTTTTACTCGGAGGTTATAAACCGTCTTAATCTTTTTTCTTCTCGGTTGGTCTTAATAATAATAACAAATAATAATAATAATATTCATCTTAATAACTAATAAACAAAAAACATCCAACAATCTTCCCATAGTAATGTAAATTAAATTTAAATAACTAATGACTTTTCTGTTGTTGTGCAATAGCACAACTAAAATTTCCCAAGTGGTAATCAAAGAGAGCATATTGTAATTCACAACTTTCTCGTGAATAAATAAAAGCAAAACGAAATGACTGCACCTGGTGTCCGG
>JAWQRJ010001562.1:0-15517 GCA_033557515.1 Diorygopyx duplodentatus | reverse complement strand
ATATTGCGTTTTTAATAAATATTTCACCTTTTTTGTTAAATATTATATTTAAATATTTGCCATTTTTAAATAAATAAAGATCCGGGCCCTACTTATTACGTATAAATTAAACATATTTTTTTGGATTTGGTATGGAGAAGCCATGTTTAACTATCATATAAGCGACGTTTCGTATTTTAATTCGTTGCGGTTTTATTTAAAAACCGTCAGAAAAATTGCATGTCATCGCCTATTTTGTGAGAGCAGCTGGCATCTAGTGTCTAAATGAGGAACTCCGACTTCTAGAAAATTCGCCCGACCGCCAAGTTTACGACCCTTTTGATACATTTGGTGTTTAATAATTCATCACCAGAGTTAGTAGAGTTAGCTTTAATAAATCATGCGAAAGTTATTTTTTGAATTTAAGGCAGATTTTGGTATCTGATTAACTAATATAATCTTCTAATCGACGACACCTTTACAAATGTTTAAAAATACAGAGTGTTTATTACATAACAGCGATGTTGGTGGTTTTTGGTTACTGGTTAGAAACTTCTAACTAAAAATTTTGATTGGTGGTTTTGGCATAAAATTTGAATACTTTAGCGTTAAGTTTAACAGTTTAACATATAAAAAGTTGTAGTAAAAAGTTGGTGATCAGTAAATGAGTGGATTTTGCTTTTATATCTATAGAGTATTATTATTTAAATGATCTGTTCTTAATATTTATTTTTCTTTTCTGTTACTAGCAATAAAGGCAAGTAAGAAAGTATATACTTAATATGTTTCTAAAAACACATTCGCAAAACTGGCAACATAAATATTTTTAATGTGTACTGTCTGTTCTTTTCGCCAGTCCGATATATGCTTTAAAATGCAAAGCAGCCACAAAAAAATGTAAACAAATCGTTTGGGGGGGTTGCCCGGTTCTAATTCTTGGAACTGATCCTAACGACTGCGGCGTATTGTGTGAGAGAGACGAGTAGATAGTTGAAGGTCGGCGCGAGACATTCGAATTACGGCGTATTATGTTGGGGCCATTCGACGCATGTCTCACACACGTTGTGTTTCCGGTGTACAGAGATGCATCAGAGTTATGGCTGATTTAAAATATACTGCCTGTTGTAGGAATAAATTTATTGATTTCAATTATTAATTATTAATTTTAATTATTAACGCTTCCCTGTATCTACATTTTCAATTTATATGACAGACAATTTGAGATTAATGCATCGCACGACGATTTCCATCAGTACAACAGCAGTGTAAAAAAAGTGTTTTTTCCGGACAATATGAAGAAATAAATACTCATCACAACGAAGTTTGTCTATTTTTTAAAGTTGTTTCTACTTGTAGCAACTATTAATTCCCCAATATCCTCATTTCTTCCAAAACAAAATCTGAGGTGATGACCTAGATAAAACAGAATTTTTGGTGTTACGGAATTCACATTTGGAATATAGGATACTGCGGAGACCATGAAGAAATTTCTTACAGAGAGATTTCATAAAACCAACTTCGTCATTTATTTCCAAAAAAATTGGTGGACTCAAATTTTTTGGACCTCAATAAGTTTCAACAAGAAATATTTGTTATCTTGTCTTCAAACAGCATTATATATTTATCAAATAGTAATTTTCTTCCTCCAATACCATTTTCTCACAAAGGTTCCATTCGCTGCATTAATTTCAAACGTCATGAAAGTGCCAAAATAGAATCTTTGGAGATTCTAATTTGAAATATACGAGACATAATCTCGTTTCCTTACTTTCTAACTTCTAAAACTACTCGTTACTCAATATTCTCACTTCTCTCAAAAATTACTTCAGTGATAACTTGAATGAAATAGAATAGAACCACAAAGAACTCTACATAGTTTATTAAAACAACGTCCTCGTTAATTCCCTCAAATAAAAAAAAACTGAACTTTTGTGGATTTCAATGAGTTTCTACAAGAAATTTGTGTTAACTTGACTTTTCATTCAAAGGATATTATTTTTGTTTCCTCAAGATTATTTTCTTAAAAAGATTTCATTCGATTCCTTAATTTCAAAACTCATGAAAGAAATACCAAAATAGAATCTTTGGAGATGCTGAGTTATAATTTGAAATATAAACTCTTTAGAAGATTACAAAACAGTTTTTACCAGATTACAAACAGTACATTTTAATATTCCAATTTCTTGCAAAACCGTGAAAGGATTATCTACATGAAATAATATAATTCGGTGATGAGTTTGGTTTTCCCTGAAATATTTTAACGGTTGTAATGTTTTTGCTGTTCCCTTCATTGCGTAACAAAACCCGTTGACCAATGCATACTGTATTCGTTAACCGGTTATCTACCAGCTATTAATTAGAATTTATCGAACTTTAAAATCACAAGCACGTGTGGTAAGTGTGTGGTTGCGGTCATACAACTTACACGTGCAACAGGACATACAAAATATGATGACCTGAGAAAGATTTAATATT
Organism: Diorygopyx duplodentatus; assembly: GCA_033557515.1. Lineage (NCBI taxonomy): Eukaryota > Metazoa > Arthropoda > Insecta > Coleoptera > Scarabaeidae > Diorygopyx > Diorygopyx duplodentatus. The sequence goes on along the minus strand of JAWQRJ010001562.1, from coordinate 13,063 downwards.
TCTACATCAAGTTTATTACACAACTCTACATCGCTTACATATACATATATACCAATAAATATACATATTATATGCGGAAATAAGTAATTAACGTCATTATCAGTAATCATAGCGGCCATGCCTGCTGATTACACTAACACACAATTTGTAAGTTAATAAACGATTTCGCTAAGCGTCGCCCATAGAAATAAAGCGCACCTATAAGTACGTAATTATACTCTTAATAATAAATGAAAAACTGGTTTCTCTCATCGTGTACCCTGCATGAAACTAACTCCGGGACATGTCGAGGTATTTAAATCAGATAAAATGCTGCTGCCACTTTATGTTACCTCTGCACGTCGTTTGAAAAATACGCCGTCCTAATGGTTATTCTCTATTAAGAACGTCGGAGTGGAACTGTAAATACTTCAGATGGACTTTATGAACAAAAGATAGCTGCGAGTTAGACGTATCTGTGCGCAACCTAAATACAATTTTTTTAATTATCTACATTCCGCGATGCCACAGAGCTTGTGGCATGTACGACGGCCATTTTAAATCCAGCAATAAAATACCTTAAACCATCATTGCTGCGATCATTAAATTTTTTTAATTGAAATTACTGAGCATCTGTACATCAGTAAAGCGAAAATAAGTAGCGTGTCTGAGAAAATATTTCATATCCTCCTCTTATTTCGTCCCAACGGTCTTATTAACGAAGAATGCGCCAAAAAATAATGTTATGTTCTAGAATATTTCTTTGGATTCATTAATTTGTCCAATCATTTATTGGGTAATGTTTTTACATTCCTCTTAAGATCCAGTTACAAAGGATGCATAGGTTTTAGGATGCATTTTCCACATGACCCACAGGATATATATAGAGCAATTATATCGACATAAAAGCAGGAAAATATTAGCTTATATTTTAATTTTTGATTACATGCTAATCAAAAATTAAAATACAAGTGTGAGAAGGTATATTTTCGTGAACCAAAAATTTACCAGATGGTTGAGGATTGACAAGTACGCTGTCTTCTTTATCCCTTTATATTTATGGGGGAGGGTTTTATTGCCGAAGTCGTAAAATCCATGTGATATTTGACAACTATACTCGTATATAAAGTAATTGCTAATCCTACCTGACGTTTAACGCTGGACGAACTATCGCTTAGACTGCCGGAAGTGGTAAGTTTCCTGATGTGATGACGAGGTTTGACACCACCACTTTCAGTAATGTTCTGAAACAAAAAAAGAAATAAATTACAATTATCTGGTACCTAGATGCCATGAAATCTGACGGTTTAAAAGAAAATTTATTAAACTTTTTCAGAAACTTCTATTGCTTTATTTGGCTTAGCTTTGACGTTGCAGGGCTACATGACTGCATCGGCCACAGCCGTATATCCACTATGATCTCGAGATAAGCTACTTTATGAAGCGAGCAACGATGACATAATGTGACGTCGGCGCCATAAATTCCCTCTGGCGTCGGATCTTTCATAAAGTCGTCGCCTGCATACCGATTTAACTCGCTAAGCGACTGCATCCGACTTGCACGAAAGTGTCAATGAATGATGGGAATTTTAAGCAAACACACTGCGATTGAATTTACGTAAGTCAATGGAAAATTTCGCTTGCAAATTTTCGGGACAACTACCTGTATGGTAAACGGCAATTTATTACATATGGACATTGAAAATTGCTTATATCCATCTTGTTTATTGCTACACTGAAAAAATCATGAAGGTAAACAGGTACGAGTATTTAAAATTAAGGAGACATTTGCCGGAATTTGCATATAAATGATGGCTCTAAAGAGTTGGTAAACAATTTGGAAATTAACAATTTATTGTTCGCTTAGAATAACTTATAATGTTTCTTTACGATTGTACTAACGTTTTTTTTTAAACAGCATAACAATAGGCAAGCCTTATTACTATTATATAAGTTATATGTACCTACTATCTTATACTATTGTATAAGTGCCTTTGTATGAATGTGGACCATATTTTCATTTTAATAACCATTGTTCCAAAAACAACTTGTTGAGATTATCTTAACCTGGAAATACATATTCTAAGCTGACAATTCTTCATTTCAGTGCACCCAGTCCATATTGTTGAAACAAGAAAGTAGTCAAGGACCAAAAACAACGAACACATCTAATAAGTTCCAGCCGATGCTGAAATTTAATGTCCACTGCCCAAGTCCAGTCCAGCCAAGTGTGTATAATGGCACCGTTTAAGTTTACTTTCCGCCTATCGATTCTCTTTTGTTCATCCAGCCGACGTGAGTGACGTGACCTAGAAATCGTTCGTCAAATGCCCAAGAAAAAAAAACATATCAGATTCCGAATTTATAAATAACTCGCAGCCTGCTGGAGTCAAGGGAGCAATTGTCAGTGGAAAAACAATAGCCGGCCCAGCACTGGAACAAAGGTGACCTTGAGACGGAAGGAGAATTTTGCATTGAGATGCGAAATTCCTGACCGCAAGCGTTCACGTGTTTCGACCGCGCATATTGGGTCATCATCACGGAAAAGCTATTACAAATGCGCAGTATGCATAGTTTTCACCGGTAACAAAGTAGTACACGTTCGTTTGTTATTGTTTAGTGACCAGAATTGATATGTTTTGATAATCCCGTGAATATATGTTATTATCCCGATAATAAACGTGAATTAGTAAACGTCCAGAGTCCATTTCTCACATACACAAGAAGCCGATTGTTGTTTTGTACGTTCCTAGTTTTTTGGCCTTATTTTAGACCTCATTTTTTCTGAAGATAGATCTATTACAAATCATTGAAATGAATTGAAATTTTAGAATCGTGAACTGGAAGGGACTGATCTAGAGGATCAGTATGAGATTTTTAACAAAACAGGATAATAATCTGTGGGTGTTCCTACTTCATAACCTTATTAAGTATAAGCTAAACATGCTTTGTGCATTCAGTGTCTGAAGTCATGTTTAACTAACATTTATGCTATGTTTTGTCTTTTAATTCCTTGCGGTTTTCTTTAAAAACCGTCAAGTCGTTAGACCCGGCAAGTTTATGACCATTTTTGTCATTTTTGCTCTTTTGTCAAGCTCAGACCTTTATGTTGAACGAAGTCAATATAAAGTTCTAACGGTCAACAACTTCTAACGTTCTGAAAACTGGTGATGTTCCAATTCATCAAACGCGCACTAACAATTAGGAAAGAGAAGAAAAGCGAACCAAAGAAAGAAAAGAACCGAAAAAAAAGAACCGAAAAGGAGAAATAATAAATCTAAAGGAACTTATTTTTATAGAAGATCTAATAACAGATTCCTTTTACATTTTTTTTCGAATTTTTTTTCCACATGGATTTTTGAAGGCCAAAACCCATGGAATTGTAGTAATTAAAATCAAAATATGTAAAACACCCACACGACTTTATCTTCTTTAAATTTTAAAGATTCTGTTCTTCTTATAAATTTATGAAAGGTACTACTAGTTCTTAAAATTTAAAAGTAAATAATTATAATCCAATAGAAATAGGTAGAAATTGAGTGTCACATATATATTAATCGTATTAAAACCAGTTGTTAGCAATACTTAATCCTTAAAATAATATTTAGAATTACGACAGGGGATGGAAAGTTATTGCTGTGGAATATTAAAATTACAAACTGATTTTGTCTGATTGAAAGTTTACCATTTTTATGTAGAACCCAAATATGCTATAATACACAGGGTGTTACACAGGGTTAAAAAGTGCACTTTCGGCGTGGTATTTTTTCGCGAGCCGCTTGTATATTTCAAAATAATTTTATTTTGTGGTTTACTGATCGTACAAATCGTGAGATTTAATTAAAATAAGCGTACTATTTTAATGTTGTACACTGATCATTTACCATTCACTATCTTTAGTGAATGGTCGGCCCTCAAAGAGATACAAAATATTAAATTTGGCCCAAAAGGAAGAAACTTATATCAGATATTCCTGCAAAAAAGTGATTTTTCAATTTATTTTAAAAACCGAAGTTTTTGAAGAATTTATGGTCTATTTTATTAAACATACATTTGGCCAAAGCCGCAACCTTTAAGAGTTATTGGACATTTAAATATCAAATATCTGGTGTGAAACACCCGAATTTTTCTCACCTAATCCCCCCGACCTTTTCTAAAGCGTCTTTGGTCAAATATATGTTTAATAAAATCGGCCATAAATTCGACAAATACCATAAAAAATACGATAGTATGAAATAATATCGTAATAATACGAAATAATACAATAATATAATATGTTCCATTTAAAAAACTGAAGTTTTAGTTTTTTAAATGGAACACCTTGTATCATAGCATTTTTAGATTCTTTTTTGAACTCTAAATAAAATCTTATAGTCCTATAATACTTAAAATTGCTTGTTGGAAAGCTGTTGTTGAAAAGCTGACGATTTTCTTAAAAATCCTTAGTGCCGAGTATTTTCAAAATGTTTTATTATGAAATATGAAATTGTGTTTTTTAGTATAATTAATAGTCAATATGTAAAGATATTATCTTTTAATTTAGAATGAGCAATTTTGGCTAAATGTATGATTAATAAAATCGACCATAAATGCAATTAATGCTAGAATTGGTCTATAATTCGCCAGACTTATAATAAAACCATATCTTTTTAAGTAATTAATATGAATTTATATACAATTTGAAAAAATAAGACAAGTTACCGTCAGAAAGTTGGATTAGATAAGTTCGATTTTAATTTTAAAAATTAAAATCAAAACACACTAACAATAACTAAAAATAAAAATTATTCGTAGATACCCCTGAAGATGGCAATAAATACTTGCCGAAAGATGTAGGATTGAAGAGAATAATAAAGCAATCACAAGGGTATTATCTAAATATTTTTTATCTTTGCCCATTCTTTAGGCATTTTCTTATTTGCCATTTGCTTAATTAGCTTACAAATTTTCTCTACGTTAGTTCTTTCCCATTATCTTTTATCACTTCTTCGTCATTTCTAACATCATTTTATATTTTTTTAATGCTGTACAAAGTAATATAATTCCACTGTAATCTTTGTAACTTTTCTTGTCACCTTTCTTAAATATTGGCAGGTGACCTCCAATATTCCCCAAACATGCTAAGTTCTAAAGTTCTTTCTTCTTTCCATGATTTTTTAATGATTTCGTGGATCACTTCTCTAATGTTATGGTTTGGTATTGTGTCTTATTTCACTTACTTGTCAGATTGCGAGCTTGTTCATTAAAGTTGCATTTATGAATTCTGGTTTCGGTAATCGTTTCATCTGTCATGTTATTTACAGAGACTGCGTAAATAGAGAAAATAAAAAATACCAGAACAGACATAGAATGCCTCAACGAACAGATAAACACTCAAAAACGTCCATTATTTACATATTTGACGAATTTGACGAATTATACAATATAACAATTGACCACATATACCACAATAGCTATTAATACATTAACCATACAAACACAAAAGAAAATTACTCAAAACAATAATATAATGAAATTCAACATAACAAAACGTAGCCACAACAATGTTTAATATGTTTCTAATTTGGTACTTTTGTTTATCTGTTTGAGAAATTTAGCGTTGTTACTTTTATCAAATTCATGTCGATATGTTAGAAAATGTCTACCGAATGCAGAATTTATATTATGTCTGTGTTCTTTGGTTTGTATGTCAAGTTTTCTTCCGGTTTCTCCTATGTAAACTGCGCCGCACGTGTTGCATTCGAGTTGATACCTCATTCTTCTCCAATGTGTTTATTTTATCTTTTGTTTTTATAATTTTGTTGGCTATGGTGTTAACTGTTTTGAATGTCGCAGTAATGTTGTATTTTTATAATGTTTTTTTTGTAAATTATGTGATATGTTGCCTTGATATGTGAATGATCTGTATAATATATGTGTTTGGCCTTTATTAAGTAATTAAAGTTGTATTGTTTTGTCATTTGTATCTGTTTTCGATTTTGTTTTCGATTTTGGTTTGAGTGAAAAGGTATTATTGTATCTGTCTGTGTAGGTTTTCTATAAATTTCAAATGTAACGTTATTGTTTATTTTATTTACTTGTAGGTCTAAAAAGTTTATGGTGTTATTATTTTCTATTTGTGAAGTGAAGAATATTTTATTGTTAATTTTGTTAATAATCTTGCATAAATGTGTCAAGGGTATTTATCTTTGTGTCCTGCCATATGATAAATTTGTCATCAACATATCTTTCCCAAAATAGAAGTTTGTTTTCTGTATTATGTTATTTTCAATGTTGTCTAGATGTATATCTGCCATCAATCCACTCAGTAGTGAACCCATGGGTAATTCACCTGTTAGTGTGTAAATTTTATCGTTGAACTTACAAAAGTTTTGTTGTCTACAGTGGAAGTTTTTATTATGTGTTCAGCTATTATCAATGTTTCTTTGATAGGGATGTTGGAGTCTAAGTGTTTGGTTTAGATGTTGTATAATTCGTTGTTTATTATTAATTGTATGTGGAGCTTTATACTTGATGATATGTTTGAAGATTGTGTTTATAACTTTGGCTATTTTATGAGTTGATGAATCTATGTCATCTATAAGTGGTCTTATGGATATGTTGTTTTTTATATAGTTTTGGTTGTGCATGTAGTCATGGTATTTTGGGATTCATAGGAATTAAATTGTGTTGATTGATATCTAGTTGATGTAATGTTTGTTTTGTACTATTTAAAATCTTTTTAGTTTTTAAGTGGAATGAATTTGTTGGGTTATGTGTTGTGATTTTATATTGGTTGTCTTTTATAATGTTTTCTGTTTTTTCTATGTATTAATTTCTGTTTATGATTACGAAACCAGCATTCTTATCTGCTTTCGTGACAATTAGATTGTTATTTTTTAGTTTTTTTTATGTAGGTATATTGTTAAGACAATACCTGTTGTTTGTTATGTTTGTTATTGTTATTGTTTTGTTGTATGTTTCTTGATAATTTTGGTTCTTCTTTTTTCAGGATCTGTATTACTTCGGCTCTGATATTGTTTTCTTCTGGATGTCCTCTAATTACTGCTTCCGTCTCTATTGCTATTGTGGTTAGGTTTGATATATGATTGGGATGGCGTATTTGTGTCCTATGTTGAGTATTTGGTTTTCTTGTTTACTGAATCGTTGGTTAGTGAGATTTGTTATTCTTGAATGGAATTTGTGGGTGGCATGTGTGTTTAATCTTGTTATTTTCCTCTTGTTGCTTTATTTTAAATAGGTTCTTAATCTTATTGTATTTCCTTATTCTGTCAATGTGGATTTGATTGTCGAATTCTTGGTATGCATCCTGAATAATTTTGTTGAGCTGTATGTGGTTAGCGTGCATTGTTAACTGTTGATAGAATTGGTATAATTATATGTTGGTTTGGTTGATGTTATGGTAATGTTGGTGGAGCTGTTGTCTTAAGAATTTGTTTATTATGGTTCTTCTTGTGATTTCATCGGTCTTGGGTGGTAGTTTTATATCACAAAATTTAGGTGTTAGATTTTGTTGTAGGCATGTTTTTATGAAACGAATATGTTGTAAGTTTTTCGCCAATTTCACCTACTCTTAATTATTTTTTAGTTTTGCTTCTATAGTTTTTTTAGGGTGTGCGGGACAGTCAACAAGCAGTAAGAATCTTTTATTCTTACTGCTTGTTGACTGCTGATGTCTGTTGATGTCTGTTGATGCTTGTTGATGTCTGCTACGGCCGCAACATTTTATCAAGCTTTAATAACCAGTTTTCATCAATTTCACTGGTCATCCACGCTTTTTTATTGTATTCTTAATCCACTTCAAGGGATTTTATGCCCTTAAAACAACCTGGATCTTTCGACTTGCCAAAAATAAACAATTTCAACTTTTTGGAACCACTCATGTTCCTCCCAATCATAACGGCAATCCTCTCCTTGATGTTTTTGCCACCAAAGCATTTTTGTCCTTTAGATGTAAGTGTCATTTCATCGTTCTGTCGTATTGGCTGATTAAACTGGTTAAAACATTTTTTTGCTATTCCTCACTACATTACAAATCTGTAGAAGCGCTTGAAGAAGAAGAAGAAGAACATTTAAGCGATATTATGTCTCTTCTTCTACGTATCTAACCATTCTGTGCTAGCTGAAAAACCGTCTCATCCCAAAGCAGTGGCAAATTCTTTAGCTTTTTCTCTAATTAATGTTGCATCACCGATATTAGCGTTAAACAAAATTGTGCTTTGAAATTTTTACTTTTATCACTAATCCACATTAAATGCATGTGTCAAGAAACTGCAATTTCAGCCGAGCCCGACAAAAGTTGCTTCCTGTCGCAAATTGGGGAATCCCCGCAATAGAGTCGGTAATTTCCCAAAACATTCGAGTTGGGTTTGGCCACGCGTTATATATTAGTTAACACCTCATTTTTTACATCCGGTATATAGGCTAATCCGTAAAAGAAGAAAACTATTGAATTAAGTTGAAAATAAGCAAAAATGGTATGAAACTTATTCTAAAGTAGTGCCAAAATGTCATCGTCTTTCTTCGGGGGTTTTAAAACTGGACAGAAATGGCTTAAATTTTTGCGGCAATCGTCCGGAATTAGGGTTGAAAAGTCGAGGGTGGCCAAAAGAAGTTTTAAGTTTGCTTTTGTTTTGTTTAGGTTCCCCGCGAAAAGTTGCTTCTCTGATCCTTAGATTTCGGTTGATGCCTGTTACCCAGTTTTACATATTAGCACTTGAATATTAGTAATGTACCTGTGTGACCTTTGAAAACAATTTAGTTTTAGATAAACGATATCCTTTACATTATTCCGCTATTTATGACCTTAAACTAGGGGATAGTGTACAATATGCCCGAATTTTCCATTACTAGCTTATTTTTCCTGTTCTTCTATTTTTTTTCAGGGAGATGGGTTTTGTGGAAAGCCCTAAACCTAACCTGCAATCCGCGGTGTAGTTAAAACTAATGATGTAACATATAAGTACATACCTATATCTTGGAGTGAGGATTAGATTGTAATCCTTCTTCTTTAAAACATTTATTTTAAATATTTTAAATGTTTCTCATAGACAAATGATGCAATAGCAATTTACGCGTTACAATCTATCTTCCTGTATGTGAAAAAAATCCACACGTTTAGTGATAAGCAAAGATTAACATGTCCGCCAATTACGTAGTACTACCATACGCACCGCAATAATTATCTCTATTAATAGTAATCATTAGAAACTCGGTCGCTTTTCCTGTTTTCAAGATATACAAGGAGGCAAGTGGTAACTACAACCTTTGGGGAATTTATTACTTTAGTTTTGCATAACCCCAACCAAAGCTTCCTGTGTTCAAATCACACATCACAAGAAACATTTGCATTTATTTCACGCAAGCTAACCTGCCAGAAAAAGTACCTACTCGTAAAATTGTTTATATTTAGATATACGATACTCTAAAATACAATCTAGGTTATATGAAACCAACACGCACACAACCCTTCCAAAGCTGTCGTCGACAGCTATATCGGTGAAAACAAACGAAATCATTCAGCCGAATCGCAATACTGTGGCGTGCTTACGGCACATGTCAGACGAATCCTCTTGTCATATACACGCCATACAATGCTTTCTGCTGTTACATTTTCATCCGTGCGAATCAAGGCAGAAGCAGGCGCTTATAGTTCGCTGCCATTGACAGCAGTAAATCGTATGCGTAAACGAGCGATTCAATTGAATATGTAACGCGCACGCATGCCTCTGACCTTGGCGCTTGACACTTCAGTAAGTTACTATGAATCCTGACTGTTTTGCACGAAGCTCCGCACGTAAATTCTAACTTTCGATTTTTTTATGTTAGGTGAGACAGTAAACAACTATGCTGATTTTTTGTTCCTTACTGTGATTAGAACGGAACCAGCTGCTCTTCATTGTGATTAGTTTCCAAACCAATGAGTATGACAGCACTAGGGAATTTTTTTCCTAAGAGCAAAGTGAAACTTCCAAATGTGCTTAAACATAGAAATCATTATCAATGCCGATTAGACCAACATCCTGTAAATATTAGTCGACTTTTGCGGCACGACTAGACGAAAAGGGACCAGCAGGTATACACAATGACAAGGATACCGCATAAGGGATGCCAGGTTGTGCAACAGACATCAGGTACTCAGAGGACAGACCTCACCGGTGTTATATCATTGGTCAAATCCGGATTTTTGAAAGATGTGAATTGACTCCGTACTTTTCGTCATAGGCGACTCGTCAACTAAACGAATTAGGTACCTAAACCATTCTAAAAGTATTGTGCTTCTAAGTTGTTTGCAAGAACAACGCTCTGGCGAATTAGTACATCCACAAATTAATTACATTAACATCCAGACAGTTAGCTGTCCCTCGGCTTTAGAGCGGAAAGGGAAAAGGCTACGGTATTCCCATTACCGTTAGCATTTTCTCGGTCACTCGGTCCCTTCTGCTTCCAAACCGTTTCTTCCTTCTTTGGGTTTCGTTTGGTTTTTTTTTTCTTCTCAACCGAGATCTCTCGCACGCCCATGGACCTTCGAAGGCGCTGGCGAACTTTTTACCTGGATTACTTCAAGGGCAAGCTACAAGGATATTATGATAATGTACTTACCAGTTTCGATAGACCAGCGATACTAAAACGGTTTGGAAACGAATGTATACTATTTTGTTCTTTTTTTCATTGTGTTAATTTGGTGTAATTATTTTTTGTGTTTTTTACTAAAACTGAGAATTATACAGTTTGTGTTTGAAAAAAACAAAGTTTTCTAATCTCTCATTTACTCATAAATTACATCAATTAATACGTTATGATCGCACTTTACTACAATAATGAAAAATACCTTACCGAAATGTAGTATGTTTTATACACACAATTTTGCAAAAAAAATACGTGGTCCCAGGTTCCCAGCGTGGGTCGACATAATTATTCCTGAATTTATGCGAGTACCACCCCTTACCTACGTCACCCGCTGAGCTGGGTAATGTAGAACGCGCAAAGTTGTGAGTTTTAGGTAGTTTTTGGAGGGGTGTGGCTGTCTGTACGTCGGCCACCTTGCGCCGTCAAACTTTTAAACCCCCTTCCGCCACCCCTCTGCACCCTGGAAGGCATTTCGAAATCGACCTGTGCCATTGTTCGGACTCATGAATTCTGCTAAATAATTGTAGAGCTTGTCCACGGAATGCCGGATGATAAATGCGAGCCGTCCCTTTGGACTGGCCTGGCATTTTTTAGGGGTGCACCCCTCCCCTTTTCGTTGGGGCACCTAAGCCGGGATTTTATAGCAAACAGGTGCGGTTACGGCAAGTATATCCATTATTCGGTTCTTTTTTTATATGGGTAGCATTCGATTCTTCGAATTTGTACCCTTACAAAGTACCCGACAACGTTGGGTGGGTATTTCAAATGCCGTAATACGGACAGATGGGTGGTGTAATTAACATATGTTTTAACTTTTTTAAATAACGTTATCTACCTTCGACTTTCTCATATCTACGAAGTTTTGAGAAGTCTGTAAAATGCGTTGTTTTCTAACTTAAAGAGGGATAACAGAAGTATTGACACATGACTTGCAGGTAGTTTGTTCTCGGAATTTTAGTCCTAAAATTACAGTACCAGCCAACACAAAAAATTCATTTGGGGTACAAAATTAATCATTCCTATCCCTTATTATAACTTGACTAGTTTTAAATAATTTTAAGAAGCGGTACAAAATATTTTTGTGTGCCAAATTTATTAATAACGCGAGAAGAATATTAAGAAATGGTAGTAAGAATTTCGCAATTTTTATTGAATGAACAATGCCGAATAAATAAAACTATGATGTCCAATGATTTGTTTTAGTTTTTGATTTCGAACACCACTTTTCCTTAACTAAAGAATCTTGTCCATCTTAAGTAATGTGTCGTAAATATGATAAATCTCAGGATACGCTAATAAAACATGGGAAAGTGAGTGTAAGTAGCGTTAACTAATCTTATACTATTAAACAAGCAATTCTTGTTAATTTATTTATTTGTGTGGGTGATATTTTGCAAGATTTACAGTTTTCGGTGCCAGGAATCGATTGAGGTAGGTGTTAACATTAAAAAAATCATTTTACATCACTTTTGAGCGTTTGAAAATCCACAATTTTGACGTTTAATATGACCAAAACAATCTGAAAAAGCGTGCCTCAACTCAAGATTACCGCATATTGAAGGCATCGAATGGATTTGAACCTGTCCGTTTAATTATACATAGAATTACGATAATGCGAATTTCTATTATGCTTGCCATGCGAATTAGCTATCAGCCTGCGTTGGTTTGGTGAAATTAAAAGGAATCGGTCTCACCGATACTCCCGCGCGCCGCCACTGGAAAGTCACCTTTAAAATTTATTTACGTTTCTCGTGCCAGTAAATTTTCCTGAAGAAATAAGACAGATAATAAATACTTTTTATTGCCCAAAAATTTATTTATATCAAAATAAACATACTTTGAATATTAAGCGTCGGTGATACGAAAACAAAATGATAAAATTACAACTGCTCAATTAATATATCTAAGGAGAAAATTTCCAGATAAAATAAAGTTTGATTGAATTTTTGCTCATCAAGAAATGTTTTTTCGTGTAGTTACTTATTAAAAAACAGTTGTTTTGGTCAGTTGCTTTGGATGTCTATTGTTTGAAAACTCGTTAATAAAATTGATAATAACACAAGTTAAAACACAATAATAAATAGTCACATTTAAAATTTATTTACGTTTCTCATGTCGGTAAATTTTCTTGAGAAAATAAGACAGATAATAAATACTTTTTATTGCCCAAAAATCTATTTATATCAAAATAAACATACTTTGAATATTAAGCGTCGGTGATACGAAAACAAAATGATAAAATTGTTCAATTAATATATCTCAGGAAAAAAAATGCAGACAAAATAAAGTTTGATTGAATTTTTACTCATCAAGAAATGTTTTTTCGTGTAGTTACTTGTTAATAGGGCCCGGATCTTTATTTATTTAAAAATGGCAAATATTTAAATATAATATTTAACAAAAAAGGTGAAATATTTATTAAAAACGCAATATATTTACTAAAATTGTTTAATAC
>JAWQRJ010001561.1:0-15526 GCA_033557515.1 Diorygopyx duplodentatus | reverse complement strand
CTTAAAATATTTTCCCATATACAGGCTCTTCCATTTGTCAGAACCCTTTTATTACATTTTTGGATTCTTAAAATTACTTGTTGGAGAGCTATTCGCGATTTCCTTAAAATTTTCCCTTGCGAATCCATATTTTCAAAAATTTATTTTCTTATTATCGCGGAATATGAGATTGCGTTTTTCTAAGTGTAATTAATAGCAAGTATGTAGGTATACTGTTTTGTATTTACCGTTTTCTTAAATGTTCAAAGTGAAAATCTCGATTATTTTAAATTGGAGACCCTATATCTTTTTATGACATCGCAAAATTTGTTGTTCTTTCAATTTCCGGTACCATTCCCTAGACCTAAAATTGATAGTTCTAGAGCTATGGCTATAATCAAATATTTTAGATAGCCATGTACCAAAAACAAAATTAAAATCACAGAATCAAAAACAAGTCCCTTTTCTCCAAAATTATGTCCAAAAAGATTAACTAAGGAGTTAACTACAACAAGTGTTCAAAATGTTGCCAGTGTTGTTCAATGCTCAAAAATAGGAATTTTGGTCAGAGTAATAATACATTGTGTTTGTTTACATTTTTGTGAAATGTAGCTTCATACGAAAACACATATTATTTTCAGCGAGTAGTACTCTGTAGTGGATTTTCCACAACGGACATCATTACCCTAAAGTCATTTTATTCACTAAGGGCACTTACTTCACGAGTATACTTTAGGTAATCCACTTGGCCTGTTCTTAAACAACGCTCAATAAATCCTTAGTTTCCTTGTAAAGCGGGCTTACCAAAAGGCAATTTCTATTACATTCTCCCAAAATTAAAATGGTATCCACTAACTCTTCACGTGAAAAGTTCATAGCAAATAACAAAATAAAGGATATGCTTTTGTCACATTTCATGGCTACCTTAAAAAATATTTGAGTTGGTAATTAAATTAATCATAGCTCTTGAACTTTAGGTACAGGGCGTGGTATTTGAAATTGAAAGAACAGCAAATTTTATATAGGATAACGGTACAGAAATGTGGGGCATCCAATTTAAAATAATCGAGATTTTCACGATGGAACATTTTTGAACAAAAAACGGGTAGTAATAGAAAACACCCTGTATGAAAAATGGCTCATTCAAAATTTGAAATCAGTATGCCTACATACTGGCTATTAATTACACTAAAAAACGCAATCTCATATTTCACGATAACTAAATAATTTTTTGAAAACACGGCTCCGCACTGGAGATTTTTAAGGAAATTGTACAATAAAAGGTGATGAAAGGTGGTGAATGGTCGAAACTGACTACTCTACATATTATATACAAACAGTATGTAGCATTATGCATGATCCAAATATGATACGTAGAAGCTTGACCCACGGAGCTAGTTCGCAAGTTCTACTTAAAACACAATTCGAAAATTATACCTGTACTCTGTACATCAAAAATTCTTATAGTTCTGACTGAACTTTCCAACCACCTTTACAAAAGTCCTGCACAATTGTGTAGAATGTAAGTTTACTTGCAGTTTTCAGCAATTAACCTGTTCTTCCCCACACAAGTACACTACTTCGTCACAAAGATAATGTGGGCCACTGTCTAACACATGGTTATACAATCTCCAAATAAATCTGACTATACCTACTAACTTCCTTGTTTTCCATGTTTCGAGGAAAAGTCATTTTTCATATGGATTGTCTGAAAAAGCCTGATCTGGTGTGAAACATTCACACGATTTTCTCTTACTTTAGTTAAGAGTAAAGTAAGAGAAATTTGAGGATACTTTTCTTATAAATTTATGAAAGATATGTGTATTGTTTAAGAATAAACAACATCAAATCGATCGACTTAAGTACTGTTTATATTATAGCTTCCCAACAAGTAATTTTAGGCGCTATACTACTTAATAAGATTTGATTAAGAATTCAGAGAAGAGTACAAAAGTTAATAATATGCAGGGTGCTTCATTTAAAAAATGAAGTTATGTGATGTTTCGGACAAACGGAACAACCTGTATATGGGAACACCCTGTATTTTAAGGTCGTAGAGTGCTTTGTTAGCACTCTACGACCTTTTTTTATAAATGTTGTTTTTCTAAAATACACGACAAGGAAGCTACAGTCCACCCACGCACTATTGGAACAGCCTCCTGTATATGTCCAGGTCCTAACTTACAACCATCATAGATGTCTTTTAAGTTTCTGAAGAGTGAATAAGCATTGTGGCGATTAAAGCTCGTTGCTCTAGAAAGACCTGTTGTCCCACGTTGCCGGGGCGAAAGATTTTGGTGTCTTTTCTAAAACGCCATAACCACTGCCATTTGATTTTATATCCATGAATCTGACATTTTTCGTGAATCTGTCAAGCCAAATTCATAAGCTAGTTGCTCAAATTTTTAGAGTCAAACTTAACTTCATTTTGCCTTGTTTCTTTTGCTTTTTTATATTTTTTAACATAACGAATGAAAGTTGTTTTACAAATACTTGTTTCTTTACATTCTTTGCGAATTGATTTTTTTTCAACTACCTGGTTTACATCTCGTTTGATTACATCGGCTGATACACTTCCAACATCAATTTTCTTTGTCGTTTACGCAAATCATAAAAGAAATCGATAAAATTCCTTCTTTTTAGCGATGTTATAAAAAACATGTTATAATTTTGTAATATTTTTCAAATGTAGTAAATACAAAACATAATATTTCTTACTATGTTAAATAAATTGTAATTTTTCTGGTTTACTTTATTTTCCAGTTAAATAATTACTTTAAAACAATCTTTCTTTATAGAGAATAAGCAATTATTGGATATTTTGAAATTCCGCATTACAGGAGCAGAGTGGCTTTTGGGCCACTGTGCTCTGGCAGTAGGCATCATATTAATATTGTTAAACCTTTCTTTTAAGCATACTAACTTTTAAATATAAATACAAACACGTATATTACGTTTGCAAAAAAGCTGTTTAATCTTATTTATCAAAGTTTGATTATGAAAATGTTTACTTTTAGAAGCTTAAAACAACCAGTCGGGATAAAATGGCTGATTGTGAATTAACCATGTGCTCTGGAAACTATAATTAACCAGTCAAGTACTGCCCACTGGATCAAAATACATAAACTATTAGGGAGTGGTCTGCCTGATTATGTAAAACGAATTGCTTACTGTGACTAGTTTTACATAATAACCCTATAAACCATGACGATATTCTTAACTACACGTTTTTTCTGATGAAGCTTGGTTGCAAGTTTCGGGCTGCAATGAGAACTTGGAGTGTCAATAAAAACCCCACGTGTTTCGAAAAACGCCACTACATCCATTAAAGATTGAGGTTTCGATTATTGTATCTGTAAAACGATTAATTGGTCCAATTTTCTTCGATGATACAGTCAGGGCTGAAAGGAATAGAAGAGATATTTTGGATGTTTTCATAAATCAATTTCACGACGACGAATTGATTCAAGGGTTGGAACTATCTTAGGACCTTAGTACAGGACGGCGTAACGACTCACAGCCACTCTTGATTAAGCACTCTCGATTAAGCCACTCTTGATTACTTGCAAAAATTGTTCGAACTATTTAGTGCTAAAATCGCCATATTTTATTTTGCCATTTAATCTAACAATTACTTTCCTTTTTTTACCTCGGGTTCTAACCCTTCATTGGATTAACACAGATTGTAGATAGTATGGAAAATATATAATTACAACATAATGCTGTGGGGGGCAGAAAGGCGATTCCTGTTTGAATATTAGTTCAAATGGCTCATCAGGACCCTTCATTCCTTCTTCTCTTATATAAAAAAATGTCCTTTGTTGTGTAACAAGTTTTGTGAAAAGTTTTAAAATTACAAATGTGAAATCTGTAAAACCAGAAAACCTTCTGTATCTGCTTAATGAAACATTAATTAACACAGAAAATTCCCATCACTACATTTTGAAGATCGCGCAATATATTAGCATGCAGCTTTAATAAAAATGCGTCCTTTCCAACTTCTTTATGCGATATTTCTTGCAGTTTATTAGCGATTTTCAACTGTCTTTCGAGATAGCTTGCATAAACGGCTTACATACCCTTTCATCCCGACGAAAGTTAACTGAATGTTGTGTTGTCTTCAATAGAGACAACACTCTTCTGCTAAATTGTAATACCAGAGATTCTGGTTAGTTTCCTCAATACCTAAATGTATTCGATTGGAATTTGCACTCGAGCAACGTTACGAAATAACATCTCCGGAACACTGAAGGTTTCTTGTTCCAATAACAGTACTTATCATCACTTTATAACGCCAGATATTTTTCAGATGTAATCCCTCACACATACTTGTCTAAATATTCTTAAACATAACTAACATAAACATTAACCAATTGTGCACAATAATGCATTTCAGTCAGATCTGATGACTAATGAGGTGCCAAGATTTATCAATGACGCCGAATGACTGGCCGATCTTCCGAATTGGTAATATTTTTCATATTTTCATTTTCAAAATCGTAACGTCATAATTACTCTTTTTGGTGGTGTATAATATCCCACATACGCCTCTATCATCATCAAACCTTTCTTTTAAGGACAATATAAATTGCCGTACCGACGTAGATGATTTCTTTCCTTTTTAGGAAGAAGAAGAGCTCCCAAATGGAGACAATAAGCAAAAATGGTTTATCATACCACCTGAACAAAGAATTCTCCTCTCTACCATTTCTGCCCTATCCGTACTTGGGCACGCGCTGTAAGGCCATCATTATCTGCTCTACCTAAACCGGACAAAACAAATACACATCCAATCGGGGGGACGTTGAATATTTCATATCGGGCGGCATCTCTACGCCACCTAGCGCACTTATCTGATGAAGTAGACGCGAGCGCAATTTGCAGTAAATTTCGTCTCCGAAACGGCACGGCAACCGCCAGAGCAGCATCCCCTGAGCGCAGATAAGGTGTTCGTCTCGTACAATGTCTAATCGGGAAAAAGTCGTCCGCGGCAACCTGTACACCTTTGAATAAGCATCCGCAGGGACACCACGAAAGGGTATTTACAACGCCCTGGCACAGCGTGGGGTTACGCCCTCCGCACTCGAGCTGCTTTCCCAGCTTGAAAAGCTGCAGGCAACACACAAAGGAGATGATCTGGGTTGAACGATGCGTTATTCTTCACCTCGCTCGAATAAAAGGCCGAGTATCGGATAAAAAGATTATAATGGTTTGCTTAAATATAGGAGATTTGAAAATGCAATTCGGGGAAATCTTGCTTCTGAAGTTATGATAAAAAGTAAACCATAAAATTAATTAATTTATTCACTTAATAAGAATTAAGCTTATTTGAATATCTCTTCTTCATCGTTACTATCGCCGTCAAAACATTTGGCCTCGAACTTATTTATGGGAAAAATTATGGATTTTTTTTTTGGAACAAAAATTTACGACCCGTAATTGTCGGAAATTTTTGTTACGGAACTTCATCAAAGGTTAAAAGACGATGTTGATATTTTACCTAACTTCTCGGAGAGTAACATCAAAGTGCAAAACCGTGGTTATAAATATGCGACCTAGCCCAACATCCGTGGCCATGTGCCGAGCGATTATTGGTGATCACGTAACTAATCAAAATGTTATTAGCGGTTTTAGTAGCTCATCTGTTTCTATGTTTACTTTCAATCTTCTTGCCTTTTAAGTCAAGTGCCTTATACAGATGGGTAACTGTTACTCTTGCGGCACGTGTAAAATCGTGGTGTTTCGCGACTACAAATACCCCTTCCTTATTGACTTCTAGCTGACGGAATGTGACTCCGAATGGAGAAACCGCACGCATGTACCACGGTCATTTACATAGGATAGACACACGTTAGGAGCGGCCACCTCTTTCTTGTTTTGGTTCGCATCAGAAGAGGAGTTCTTTGTTTGTTAAATAAATTCAAACGAACAACAAATCATCACGATAAACCCAAACCACATCACACGGTAGGAAATATGTTAGAAACACTTTCGTTTTCACGTTTCAACTAGAATGTTTGAGAAAAGCTCACCGGAGAATAGCCGAAGTTTAGTTTATAAAACAGAACGCGTACTCCATACTCAAGACGTGCATGACGAAGTCCGCCTCGAGCTCGCCTTGTGGCTGAGTTTAAGATCAATTTATGAATATGGGCGTTATAATATTCTTACCTTAGCCTACAGTTATCTTAAGATGAATTAAATCCCCATAAATATTTTATAACAATGTAAAGTTGCCTTGAGACGACAATGCAGTTTTGCGCGGTATGCAGTGTATGCGATCACGTACTGTATATTGTCCGCGCATAATGGCAACTTTTGAACGTCTTGACAACCGATGCGAATTTTTAATGGACCCCGAGAAGACAAGCGGGCGTTGTTCGCCGAACTCATTGTGCGCCCTCTATTGCCCTGTCGTCGATGCGTCGGCAGATAAAGGTGCGAGACAATAATGAACAATTTGCCAACAATAATTGAGGAGAACGTTCCGTGCCTTATAAAGGTTTCGAGGTTTATTGAAAGTGCTAAAATTATCGAGCCTTTATAGGCTGCATTTCTGAAACTTTGAAAGTTATATCTTTGTTGTATTAATGGTAGTAATAAGCATTTCACAATGATCTAGTTAGCATCGACAAATTTTGCAAGAATTATTGGAGATGTCATGTCCTACAGCTGTTTGTTACACAAACTACTCTACTATTTTATCGACAACAAACAAAGGGTTGTGCTATTTTAATTAGCTGCACGGAAAGACATAACTTAAAAAGATTACATAAGTCTTCTAAAAAGTGTCATTGGCAATTCTAGTCGCTCGTTAATTGTCTTGGCCCTTTGTGCGATAATATTAAAAAAATTAACAATTAACAAATAACAATTAATAATTAAAAAATAACAGAATCCAAACTCGAGCGGACTGAAATTTTTAAAGAAACATTGCAAAATGGAATTATACTGAAAATATCACCAAAAACTATCGATGAAATAGAAGCACCATCATTGAAAACCAAGAATATCAGAACTAAAACTTTCAGCGTCAAGTGGTGATGAATGAATTCGATGCGAACAATGTTGTAGCAGAGCATATGAATTCATTTCGGTTTACAAAATAATACAACTGGTGTGGCTCACTCACACTACTTTCTCTCACATAATCCCCCGACCTTCTCAAAAAAGTGCGATATTTAAGAAACACAACATCTTCAATCTCAATCTGCTTATGTTTATTTCCTTTTCTAATGTGTTTATTTTTCAGTTCATACTCACTAGGCATTTGAAACAATGAAACTTTTTTTTTCCTAAAATAAATAGAAATAGGAAAAGTGTTGCTAACAGATGGACATACAGACAGACAAATGGGTGGGAAGATTTATTATGTGGTTTTCAAAATACATCAAATAACATTGAAGACGTTTAAAAATTGTTTTATCAGGTTGCCACCGCTTCGGACATGAGATGTCGTATTAAATAAACTCTTGGTATCTGTTAACTCGATTTTTCGGAGGGCATTCAGGAATAAAGCAAGGTCTGAAAAAAGATTCGGATTACATCGGAATGCTAAGTATTCCAAATAAATTTTTTGTTTACCTGTAATTTCTGTAGAAATTCCATTTCTTTAGTGAATAAATGAGCCTTAGCTATTAACCCAATAATTGTGAGAGTTCGCTAATCACATACTTAGTTCTCATACCATCTTCTACACGGTCCCTCTTGTAATGTCCGACGTTTTATTCTTGAATTTTTCCATCGGTATTTTCCTGTAAGGATAGGGCCAAGGTCGGCAGGTACTTTCAACCTGCCGGGCAGTCCGGTACCAAAGGGAGGAAAGAAAACTTAACCTAAAACCCCGGGTGGTTAGTACTTATAAGCAGTTTCGTTATTTGCGGCTATTTTACGTACCTGACAACCCTTTTTATGGTGAAAACCGATTACCAAAACGTAAAGAATCGGACCCTGCCAGCCACTCATCGTAAGTTTGCCTGGTTATTCGAAAAAAACATTTAACTTGTTTGTAGCATGTTTTAACAACTAGTGACAACGAATACTTCAGAGGGCATTGCTACCAACTATACTTTTGGAAAAATCACTATTAAACGTCAATAGCTGCTGTGATTAATTATTTATAATCATTTGAATGAATGTTTATTGTCTAACTGATAGCTAACTCAAATTTTTCTCTCTTTGTAATATTTGTTTATTTAAGTTGCAAATTGCAGTCAACCTTGCTGTGAATGCTGGTTTTAATTTGCGATATTTATTTTTCTGACAGTTGGTGCTATTAGGAAAGAATTTGAATTTGATTGAATTATTATAGAGCTTGACGAGACAAGTCTGTAATAATTGGTCTCTAGTTTCAAATAACTCGTATAAATTTGTAAATAAATAAAATTGTAAGGAAAACATCGAACAGAACTATGGGGAGTTGGCGAGATCTAGCGAAACAGCCTGTCCGAAGATAACCGCACATGGTGGCATAAAAGTGTTTTTTTTTGTGTTTTACTCGCGGAAAATTGATTGAGATAGATGCCGACCTTCAAAAAAATCATCTTAAGGTATAAAAAAATAATTTTTGCTTATTATAGATAGGTTGCTATAATAGGGAGCGTTCGTGTGCTGGTCGAGTGATAGTTTTGTATTTCACCACACGATGGCGCTTACTTTTTATTATTATAAATTGAAACGAACGCTGAAAGTGCCAGCGTAGCTCGGAGTACCTGATAGACCGAGCAATAGCTCGGTCTAACAGGTACTAATGTAATGCAGGTTATTTACTAGTTTATTACTAGTAAATAACCTAACTATAATAACTAATACTTAGTTATTTACTAGGTACTAGTTTAATACAGGCTATTTATTAGGTAATAGTTTAATAAAGCACATTTTCGTCGACGAAAAAGCTTTTCAGTCAGCTTCATCTGAACTGTCCTTGACTGGCCGAGTTTTTTTCATAAAATAACACAACAACCGTCCGTATTATGCAAATAACAATAATAAATACATTGGAGGAGTCTCCATCTAGTGAATCCTAGTGAAGGTAGAGAAAATAGCGTATTAGGTACTATTTTTTTACGTACTATTTTACGTGAAATTTTCACGCATCGTCGTATATTCTACATTATACATGTATTATAAATGGGAACAAGAAATAAGAGTAAAGAAATATAAAGTAAAGAAAAGTTTTGTTGGGTAATTATTTTATTCAGAATATTTTTGTTTTGTGCCACAATCCTAATATCCTTGTTAAATATTTATTTGCCCAAAATGGCACCGTTTAGAGAGCATAATTAATTTTTCTTTAGAATAATACCTAATTTTCGGAGAATTAGGTGAGAGAAAGTCGTGTGAGTGATCCACGCCCACTCAGTTACTGCTTTAAAACAATAAAAAAGAACTCCCACTTTTTATGATGTTTTCCATCATTTCATTTATGAATTCGTATCTCAAACCTTCAACTCTACTTTGATGGAATTTTATGCACTGGGGTTTGTTTGCTAATTAGAAACATTGCAATAGCTTTTACTAAAAAATTATTAATTCTGAGATTGAAAATTATAGGTTCTGAGTATGCCATTGACGAAAAGATCAGAAACTGTTGGCAACTATCACAAAAAAAAGTTTAAATCGAGAATCGGCGGTCATCAGTAGAGGATCCGAATAATTCGATCTGTTGTTTTAATTGATCGTGCTAAAATTGGTTTGGATCTTCCCAACGACGTCGAGGCTGTGCCCAATCTTTTTTATTGTATTGCTGCATTAATACTGCATGGTGAAGCGTTTAAATTTGTTCTTTTTGAGACGTTCTTTAACAGAATCTAATAGTTATTGATTAAAGATAAGGTTTCTATTAGACTTTCTTTTGTAAGTACCCATATGTAAAAATAATGCAGATACACACAATACTAACTGATGCGTGCTTTTGAATATACGGGATGTTTCTATGATATGTGTCCAAACTTTCCAAACGATTTCATATTCTATATGTCTTCCTAATGAGAAAAGTTCATATGAACATGTCTAATAAAAAGTTTCCTTATCGAGACACAGCTTCTATTGTTCTTTGTTTATTCAATTTGCAAATTGCAGCATCAAACAAAACAATAAATAATTAAATCTTCTGACTTTTGAAATCAACAAAGCAATTAAATTAAATGTTCGAAATGTCATCCCCAAATCTGCTAGGACTTTGGTAAAGCTTCCTGTTTCGCGGAATTTTTTTGATAGGACAAGGTATTTGAGGATATCTTGCCTGGTAGAGTCCCACAGCTTCTCTTGTGTTCCCATTAGCTCTCCCACGCGTGAAATGGATATATGCCATTTTAATGTTCGTGTACGTTTAGTTTTCAAGATTCATGGTGTGTGTATGCGAATTAAAAGGAGTAATTTAATAGAAATTGATTTAAACACACTGATAGTGGGGAAACAGTTATTTGACAATCACTTAAAACCAGTTAAGCCAAACTTATGGAACAATGCATTCGCTGGTATCGATTTAGACAAAAAACGGAAAAAGCTGTATCTAAGTAAGCAAGAACCACTTTTTTCATCAGGAGGGCCTGTAGAATACGCTGCAAAGTTTGTACACATCTCATAGAAACACTCTGTATTGTAAGGATGAATAATGTAATTTCTTACGTGTGGGGCGAGAGAAAGAACTCATATCACAAATTCTGCTAATATTACAATCTCGGGGCACTCCAGAATAGAAAAAGATGACATCAGTGCTGACGCTGCAATAAAAGCATATATAAACCGCGTCCTTTGATCTATTGGTTAGTCGTCGATCAATCTCCCAACGCCTCATTCGTAATCGTAACTCTATTAGTTGTTAATCACATTCGCCTTAACACCGCAAATAAGTTTAGCATTTCTTTCTGATGCAAACAAATATCGAAGGAGATAATTGGCGAAATTAAAACAAATTTAAAAAGAAAAAACTCGTGGTTTTGATCTAATAACTTGAAAACAGAGAATTGCCTTTTTGAGACAGCTGTCCAAAAAGGCAATTCTAAAACATATTACATTACTATGTATTAGTTTAAAATATGTGCCTAGTTGCTGGAAACTAGCCGAAATAATTATAATACCAAATCCAGAAAAACCAGCTTCTGCAAAAATTAAAATAATTCCCGAACGAGAAAATGTGAATTTGGCTTCAGAAATAAACACACTACCACAAACCATAGCATTACCACTGTGATTCAAAGGTCCCCGAAAGAAAGAAAATTTGTTACAAACCATCCCCATGCTTAAGTTTTGATAAAGCTGTGCACTAGGAACTCTATTACAAAATTGTAGATCAAAATGCACACTACTAATTCTTCCAACACAATATACCCAATTAATCTTATCTGTGTTTCTTTCTTATCTGGAGCAAATTCAGAGCTTAAAAAATCTAAAGCTTGGGAATCCATAAGGAAACGTATTGGGACTACTCCTCCATCTACTATGTAGAAGTGATCTATCATATCATGACTTCAAAAATCAAAGCCCTTTGGGTTAATGAAGTTAATGAAAATCGGTAAGCAAGTAGAATCATAGGAGCACACATGGCATAAACATTAGCAATTTAAATCAAGAACAAAGAAATTTGACCTTTCTATGACCTCCAAAATATCACCCATCTCTTCTAAGTTATCCACCCTTTGCCGAAAACCCTTTCTTCTTGTTTCAAAATTCATTCTTTTCCCCAAAGACTTTGATATCTCACGTCAAGATACAGTACATTAACATTACTTGCTCAGTACGCGGTGGTGCATCTGCTACAAAAGGATTGTGATGAATTTTCTTGCGCACTGCAAAAATGTGTACCTTGCGGCTACAGTTGTGTACCCAGAACACGTTTTGAGATCAAACTGTCGGCGTCACGGTGTCTCCTGAATAGCAATAAGCAAAAGGCGCGCTATCGGTCGCGACTATCGCCTCGAGGGGTTATAACACCGAACGAAAATGGAGAAAACCGAGGCCGTATAGAAGGTATGCTACGGTCATGTCTCACGTTTATTACTTAAGCAATTTGTATATGAATTGCCTTTACACGACGATGGCATATACCGACCGAGAAGAATGCGGATATCCTACGGTGGCATTGTTATGTGGAATAATACTAACTTTAGTGACACTTTTGTGTGCGTGTAATCCCAAATATGTGCTTTATTGCCACGCTAAGAGTGGTTTTGATAACCAAAGGCTACTCTGGGATCTGTGAGACCACCTACTCAACCCTTTTGACTTACTAAATGCCTAATCGTCATTTCTTCCTGCATTTTGATTACGAACATTTTTAAGAACACCGAATTCATTGAATCTTAATCTCTGTGCCTACGTTTAATTCACCATACTGCTGTCTTATAGTCTTTTAAATCTGTTTCTTTGTTTGAATTCCGCCATTGCTTCCAAGTATTTCTTCATCTTCATCCTCATGAATTTTGTTTTTCACTGTAATGGTCCTTTATGCATCTTCTTCAATTTCTTTTCGGGTTTGGTTACAATGGTGACATCATCGCCGAACATGAATAATTGACACAACTGAGTTTTTTTCTGGAAAAACAACATGTGCTATGAGTGAAAAGATTTCATATGCATCGTAGTGTTCTTAACTTGAAATATTTCCACGATAAAACCACCTTTTATAATCTAGCAGAACATCTCTTTGTACCTTGTAGTCTTTTCCCATGGGGTATAATTACGAAAAGGTATGTCATAAATGACTTATTTCAAGGTTGGCTTCAGAACAATTGGTGTTCATCCCAGTCCAAAAAATTCTCAAATCCTCGTCTACCTTAAAAGCTTATAATTCACAGCGAAACGGATGTGTAGAAGGCTTTGCGGGCAGCTATTAACGCGAGGAAGAAGCTAAAGTTATCATTTTATCAGGAGGAAATACAGTCAACGAGCTGTAACCGTACAGGACGAGAACTCCATCCGCGTCGTTTGAACCTTATAAAGATTCCCACAGCGTCAGTGAGGTTTTCAAAGTAATGAGATTTCAGATGGCTTTAAATTCCGTTGCCGAAAACTTATTATGAAAGAATTCATTAAGATGCTATGTTTGAATTATTAGAAATGCAGCCTCCCATATATAGTTTTTTTATAAATAAAAAATCGTGCAATTTCTTTTTTCTAAAAATAAGCGATGATATGCAAAAGTAACACTAGAAAAACGTTCTAACCTTATAATGAAACCTTTGAAATATCAAAATTATTTAGTTTTTGACATAACAAACACTATTTTTTTATTGCTCTTA
This sequence comes from Diorygopyx duplodentatus, assembly GCA_033557515.1. Lineage (NCBI taxonomy): Eukaryota > Metazoa > Arthropoda > Insecta > Coleoptera > Scarabaeidae > Diorygopyx > Diorygopyx duplodentatus. Next base: position 2,306 of record JAWQRJ010001561.1, on the reverse strand, counting down.
GATCACCCTTTTTATAATATATGTATCGATTTCTTAAGTATTTTTGAAAGTGCACAAAATATCGCGATATTCTGTCATATTTACGTCGACTCTCGAAAGGTTCGATTCCGCACGCGTTCCGTTCTTTAAAAATTCACTCGGGAGATCTGAGTGAGCAAGACGTAAAAGAAAATAATTAAATTTGACGGTGGTATGACGAAATGTGTTCGAGGGAACACTGGTGCGCCCCAGGCGGTCTTTTGAGGCTTCTAGCGGCGCTTTTGTTTGGGAGCCTAAATTGGTTGCTCAATTTATGGGCAAGCCTTTCCCCGGAAAGATCAAAGGATGTAGGTTATCCTGTGTTAGATTGGTTTCCGGGCCTAGAAGGCCGCCCGAAGAAAATACACACACCGTGCCCACCGGGAGTAGTGGGTTGCTCTTTTTTGCTTGCTCTTAGGTAAGAGCAAACAAAAAAGAGTATATAAAAGAAAATGTTACATTCGGTCAAAGTTTTTGATGGTGGAACATTGATGTATCTGGCAAATTAGGTCATTCTAATACTTAGTGCATAATAGTATGTTATCAACATTTCTCCTGTATACATGTTATGGAATAATTTAAACAAGGCAAGAGAAAGTCGTGTGACTGTTTCACACCAGATATTTTGTATACTAGCATACAAGTATTTCTTTTTTTATTAGTAACATTTCTTTTTTTGTTTTAGGTAAGTAGAAGATGATGCCACTATGAATAATTAAGGTAAAATTAAATATAGGTATAATCGTTGTCACCATGAAATTAGATTGGCGAATAAAATAAACAAATGAATAACATTATATAGTTATTTTCCATTTAAATACAGACTATAAAAATAATAATGCCATAATTTATTTTTTCATTATTCAATAGAAGAACCATTTGGGAGAAATCGGTAATTGGTATAAAAAATAATGTATTATAAACCAAAATATACATCTGCACAAACAGTATCGAAGCACTGTCTGTTTCCAAAAAATGGAAAAACTACTTACATATTAGTACTTTTTCCACTTTTTGAAAACTAGATTTAGGTTCTAAACTAAAAAAATTAACAATCTGCTAAGGAATAAATGAAGATGAATGAAGAGAAGACAGTGTCATTTTTTGCAAAACCCGAATTTTCCCAAGAGATAAGCAAATATGTAGTAGAACTGTACATATTTGATGTTCTTCATTAACGTAAGTGACAAAAATAAATAGCAAATAAAAGGCAGCTTTACTAACTTTTATATTTGCTATCTTTAATATTTCTACAGAATTCAAATCTGTAATTTTAACAATTTTTGTCACTTAATTTCATGAAGAAAACACTACACTCCTATTCTTTACATACTTTCTATTCTATTTGCTTTTCTGCTGAGGGAATAAATTGTAGCGAATGCGCGGCTTCTGTAAAAAATTAAAATTTCACCCTTAAATGTATGGTTGACCCAAGAATTATCTTTTACGTGAGCCCAAGGAACAATGATATGCGATTCCGTTCAATATGCAACCTTTGTAAAAAGGTTGTAAAAATCTTTGTAAAAAATATTTCCAATTCTACGTGAGAAGATAATATTGTTATGTTAAAAACGCTAATAGTGCGATTTTTATAGTCATTTTTTTAATAACCTTAATTTAATTGCGTTGACACAAATCATTATGGGGGTGTATTTTTCAAAAACTTAGGAAATGTTTTTTTTATATTAATTTATTGTTTTTTTCATTTTTGTATCAAAAACATACAGGGTGTAGACCGTCCATTAGAAATATTTTTGGAACGGACAAAGCTAGACATTTGAAAATTTGAGTTTGAATATGGTAGGAAGAGAACAAAAAATATAGATAAAAATATTTTCAATAAGCTAGCGGTTCCGGTTATACCGGAAGTTGACAACAGTTTTGTTAATTTAAATGAAATGACCCCAATTTTTTTGTTAATCTACATTCAATTTTCAATAACTTTCATAATACGTTTTCCAGGCCTAAACTTAATCGTTTTCGAGATATTGGATTTTTTTCGCAAAAATTATGAAATCGCAGCAACATTTTCATAATTAGACTTATGCGATAATGTTCATACTTCATTAACCATTAGTTGAGAGATTAAGCTTTTCAGAAATATACCCGGCGGGACATGCTTACGTACATTCCTTGCAAAATTGAATTTTGAAATAAGAAAAGTTTAAATGACAAAAAGTTTTATTTAATGACACGTACCAATTATTTTTATCTTCTCGAATGCAGAATTAAAACACAGTAAGGACTTGTCAACGTTGTCAAGAACTAAACATGTGAAATATCTTGAT
>JAWQRJ010001560.1:0-15526 GCA_033557515.1 Diorygopyx duplodentatus | reverse complement strand
ATCCAGTTAACAGATACCAAGAGTTTATTTAATACGACATGAGATGTCCGAAGCGGTGGCAACCTGATAAAACAATTGTTAAACGACATAAATGTTACGTGATGCATCTTGAAAACCACATAATAAATCTTCCCACCCATCTGTCTATCTGTACGTTCATCTGTTAGCAACACTTTTCCTATTTCTATTTATTTTAGGAAAAAAATGTGTCAAATGAAAGTTTCATTGTGTCAAATGTATTTTTTTATTTTTTGCAAAAAATGCAAAATGTAAGTTCTAAACTATACTGTGTATCCCAGGTTAACGTGAATAAAATTAGTAAAGTGGTTATGAAAAAAAATGTTAAAAACCCTTGGGCATGCCAACTCTGTTTTAAAACTAGACTTTTTTGGGATAAGTTATGAAAATTTTGCGTCATCTACATCACAGCTGTGACGTCATCAAGTCCTTTTTTAAATGGCATCGTACGTTTTTTGAAACACTTTTCGTTGAAATCAACTGTCAGTGTAGTAGGGTGTAAATTGTATTTTTTGGGTGCCCTATACGATTCTCCCCGAAAAAGGTATTCTTTGTCGATTTCTAAAAAAACGCATATTAGCACATATTAGACAAAGTTCCATCAGCGGCCTCTAGACAGGCATCTCGAGTCGTGGCCCCACATGTGAGTTCACCTGAGGCCACCGTTATATAGAAGAACGTCCTTGCAGCTTTTCCACTATACTTTTTTAACGACAACCAGAGGTATTCGACTGTTTGCTGGTACCAACTGCTTATACCGTGCCTTCCGAAGTACACGAGGAGTAGGAGATATACATTATGAAACGTCGTCCACACTGATAATTGAACCCGCCGAGTCACCTAACCTCCCTTATATACGCCCTTGCAGATGGGAGGTGAAATGCAGATTTTCCAAAATGATTTTGGATTCACTTGACAAAATTTAATAATAATGAAAATAGCTTCTGAAACAACTTTCTGCAATAGCTCGCTTTGATGTTTAAGTTTGCAGGAAACGTTTAAGTTTAAGCTTAACTTTTGTAAATACGCCCTTTTATACAAAATTATCCTACATTAAAAATTTATTCCTTTTAATTTATGAGATCTAGGACATTTAGAATACGTTAATAAACAAACGTAGGAAAATGCCGACAGAAACATTTTTCGAATTTTCAGTCGAACGAACATCCTTTGGGACATTTTATGATATTACAATCTGATATATGAAATCAATGAGCAATTTATATATGACATGGAGACTCAGGCTAAAGAGTTACTGATTAGTGGTCGTTAGTATTTGATACTTATTTATCTAATATTTAACGTGATGAATTCTGTTAAGTCTTCTTTCTAGACCTGCTTTGTAGAGAAGACAGATGGCCCCGATGTTCACATGATGATAGAGTCGCTCTTCGCGACTTCCTGCAAGTCTTCGAATTTCTTGGTCAACAGTTCCCATCTAAGTCCCGATGGAGGTCGTTGGTTCTGATGTGGCAGAATGCATCCACGATGTTCCTTAGCACCTGGTTCTGAAATCTTTGGATGATATCTTTATTGCTTTGCTTGATACAACCCCAAAGTTGAATACCGTATGTTCTAACCGGTTTGATTACATTGACAGTACCTTGAATAGTAGCTTATTACATGTCGACAGAGTGGATTGTCTTCCTATTAACCAACACATTTTTCAATATTTGATCTCTGGGATTTCTTTTTTCTTTTTCACGTGGGCCTTCCAGCAAAGCTTTGCATCAAGGGTCATACCAAGATATTTTGCTGTGTTGCAATATGGTACCTGTTGTTTATTTATTATGATTGGAATATGTTGCGTCATGCAGTTAGTAAACTCTACGTGGACTGATTTCTCTTCATTCAGCTTCATGCGCTATTGCTTTGCCCAGTGAACCTTAGCTCTTAGCCCAGTAGCTCTTTGTAATTTACCAGCTTCTTTGGGCCGTTTAACTATTATTAGAATAGCGGTGTCGTCAGCGAAGGTTGCTATGGTTTCATTTTCTAGTATGGGTATGTCACAGGTATATAGTAGGCAAAGGTATGGCTCTAATATACGCCCCTGTGGCATTTCTGCGTTTATTTCTTTTAGTTCTGAGTAGACTTTCCCCTGTTTAATTCTGATGTATCTGTTTGAAATGTATGACTCGAAAATTTGTGTGTATTGTTTTGGTAAATGTGACTTTTTATTCTTTGTCAGTTTATGCATCAACCCTTCATACCACACCTTATTAAATGCGGAACCTTTTTCACTTCAAGTGATTTTTTATTACATTTAGCCTTTTCCATCTTCTTGTCTGGCTGGAGTTATCGGCTGTTAGTTCTTTTAAATAGGCATTACTCGGTCAGTCGTTGTTAATTTTCTTAATCTCCCTTCTTAAATTTTGAGTGACATTATTTAGTCTTATTTAGTAGATTGTTACCATTATCACCTCGCTGTTCTTTTTTCTGTAAGCGAGTTTCTAATTTATTTTGGATGGTTGACTTCTTTTTCTTATTCCGTTACGCTTTCCAGAGGAACTGGTAGGTTAATTTTGTCATTTAGATTGGTTTTGAACCTTTTCCAATCTGTGTATTTGTTTACCAGCATTGATTGTGCTTCTTATTGATATTTTCACTTACCGTTAGTAGTAGTAGTATGGGAGAGTGGATTGTGCTCATATTTCATCCTTCTTCCACATGGAGAAAATTTGTTGATATGTTTCTCGTGATAAAGTCTATAAGATCTGGGATCTTATTTACATCTGTAGACCAATAGGTCGGCTTTCCTAGAAAATAATTGAGTGTAAAAAACATAAGGGTAGGTTACCCAACCACCTATGCCCCCGCCGCTCTGATCCACTTATATTTGGTTCTTTTAATACTTTTAATATTTTAATTACATTAATATAGTACAACCCAAATCACCCAAATCCACTCAAGTGATTCTAAAATAATGTCGAAAGAACTGCATTTCATCCCCATCTTTGAAGGTGAATATCTCGGTAGGGGTGCGAAATTTTTTTTTTTGCAAAATGATGTTATTTTTACTTCATGTCTTCGCTCAGTAAAATTACCTACATTTTACATTCCAAGAAAAGATTGATATTTTTTACCTGATATATTCTTCTATTTGTTGATTTTTTATTAGTGTAGGTAGTATTTTCTCGGTTGTGGTTAGGTTAGTTATGCTTTTATTCGTGTACCTAGACAGAAATAATAAACAAGAAGAAATTGGTCTTTACTATTACAAAGCAAGTTCTTTATTGTAGAATTTGTTTTCAAGACTGGTTTTAAATTGTATGGTCTAAATGGACGTTTAATTTGTGATAAATTCGTGGCAAGGTGAATTGTCGATGCGTTATTTTTGCATTGTTAGCTGAACGTTATTTACTTATAGGAATGCAGATTACGATGTATATAAACAGGGTAAGCTGCATATTTATAGCTGCGCTCATGTAATGATTTTATTAAGTTGATATGAAAAGGGATATGAGTTGACATGAAAAGTTGATATGATCGTGATTATGATATGATCACGTAAATTATTAACATAACTGTGGAATGTGTGACTATTACTTTAATTTATTTATGCAATGATTGTTGGATTACGTTAGACGTTCATTTTCATCAGCAATAATAATACATTATTTTCTAGTTTAGAAAGAATAATATTCTGTTCTTTAGTTTTACATTTTAGCATCCTGATACCTTATGTCCCCTATATTTCTTTATTGATTTAAAATGTTAGACCCCATGAGAATTTTAATTCAAAATACCAAACTTAAAGCCATTTCATTCTACATTTCCATGATATCTCATTCCTGTTCGATTTAAAAGCAGTAGAGCTTCATTTGCGTCCGAACTGTAGATACAAAAATGCAGACCAGGATATAAACCTGAGACGAATGGTACCAAAAAAAAACCGGTCGCACTTGCACGTCAATGCAGGAATATTCTTTCCTTAGCTTATTGCCTTTCAAAATTGACAGTATGTTTCTGATGTGCGGATGTGGGTTATGTGTAGATTATTTTTAAAGTGAACTAAATCTTTTGAATATCGTAAATTAAATAAAGAAAATGTGTGTAATAGTCAAGTGAATATGAAAAGCGAAATTGCAATACCTTCAGTAAGTTTTTAGTTTATTATATACAAAGTTAATATTAAACAAAGTACTTTACCTATTCTAGAAATAGTACCAAGAGCTTACGGTCATTGAAGACTGGTTGGTTTGAAGGAGAGCATAATGTGGTAAGACTATCTGTTTTCCAAAAGAAGTATAATTTTTAGCGATTATTTATATGCTTCTGAATTAGGTAAGGCCGATCATACTTGAACTATGTACTCTACTGCTGTCTGGAAGAAAAGAAGGCTTATGGTAAGTGAATTATTTATTATAATACAAAATCTTACTACCAAAAAAGGCATAAATTAAGCAGCAACACGGAAAATTGTAGATACTTTTTGCTCTGCATGTGATTAGGGGTTCAAAAATTTTAAAATTATTTTCATTCGTTTAATTCCAAAAGTATCGAATATTAATGATTTTCAAAACTGCTTCTGGCAAATTTGTTCTTGGAATGCAATCCCATCCAGCCGTGGTGTTGTGAAGCCCAATGCGCAAACATTCCCACAATATTTCACGGTGCGAACTCGCGCCTAGAAAATATGTTCTTAATTTAGTAGCATTTGAGAAGCTCGTCCCCTTTCTGTAGCTCCAGCCCGCGCGGCCACAAAAAATAGCCGCGACATCTAACGGCGATGCCTTCCTTAACGGGCGGTGCCTTTTCGGCCACTGTTTTCAATTAACACCGACTCTAGCTCATTTACACATTGAAGCCGTCCTATGTTGGTGAGATGGGATCCATCTCGCCGGAGTCTAATTGTGAGCAGAATGTCCTGTCCATTTTAATTAACAGTTTAGACGGTCTCAGCGTTCGAATTAGACCGAAATCGAATTGACCTGGGTTGCTATTCTTGGTCACGTGACCGCTATGTAATTAGAATTTGGAAGTAGATATAAAACTGGGCAGTGTACCCTTACAGGGTTAAAAAGTTAAAACCTAGTAGAACAGTTGTACAGTGCACATTTGTACTGATGGAGTTTTATTCACAATTCTTAGCGATGAGATTCCTTCGATTTTTATGACTTTTTCTTATTTGAATATCATGTTAATCTATAAAGCCTTCTTTCTTCATTCTTCTTGTACAGAATGATTATATTTATTTTGTGGCAAAAGGTATTCAAGTTAAGTGTACACTATTGCTACCTTTTTTATTATTGGACCTACAGCTTCGGTCAAATGTAGTGTATGCATTTTTGTACTGTTTTCTTTTAAGAGAAATATGATGATGAAAACAGAAAAACAATTGAACATCGCATTTTGAAGTTATTCGAAAAAATATCATTTTTATAAATGGACCACGCTGGACATTTTTGTATTTGAAAACAATTTTGTGAATAAAAAAGTCAAGGGGGGTTGTGTGCTCTCGGGTTTTGAGAATGAACTATTATTTATCGACGTAATTTCAATTCCGCAGATGATTATAATATGTTGCCGGTTAATCAAAATTATTTGCTGCGCAAGTTAATTTGTGTTGTGGTTCTATCAACTATGCATCGCCCGCTATTGAAATTCATAATTGGACACAAAGCGTATTAAACTCGTGACTCGGTCCCCCCAATAAATACAGTAATCAGCCGAATATACAACGGTAAATTATAAAAGTAATCCACACTGGATTACTTTCATTCCAATTGCTACCTGTATTAGTACCATATTAATGAAGCGTAATACTGAGGTATTCGCGTTCCAAAGCTATTTACAAACGAAATAGCCCCCTCTATTTTGCTATTAGCGAAATTAAACTAAAACTCAAATATCCTCGTCGGAAAAGTTCAAATTCGGTGCAGAGAGCGCTTTCGTTAATTCGAATTGAAGTTCTCGATGCGTTGTTGTGCAGCTCCATCGGAAATTCAATTCCGACAAGATAGATTTAATTAAATTAAAATACCTCCATTGCAGCGCAACGCTAGAATCCAGTGATGCAAATCCATTTAATGACGAGATTCGACGATAAATCATACACGGAAATAAATACGGTTCAGTCTGTAATAATTAAAAGGTGATCACGACGAGCGGGAATGAACGGCTCCGATGTTTTTAAACCGGTTGGCAGCTGGCTGAAAAAATATCGAAAAGTTGTGGCCAAAAACATATATTTACTCTGTTTCTGAAGGTAAACTGTTTCCAAACTTACAAAGGGAAACCGAATATGCAGGAGCACATAAAACGCAGATAACTAATGGCTTAAAATAATAATGAATATAAATATTTCTATCTTTAATAAATATATAAATATAATTTACTTAAATCTCCCTTATTTAAAACGGGAGCTCTTGTAAGTTGCAAGATAGTAATAAGGTATTAATAAAACCTTTAATCACACTTAATGTCCTTTTGAAAGCCTACGTATGGGTAATAAACTAGCGAGAATGCTTCGGTATCGTGTAATATTCGGTCCAATACAATAGAGTTAATGCACATTACTTGTACCGATTAAAAGCGAATATTATTATTTACTGCATTGGAACTCTACACGTTCATAGGCGTACGTTTATTTTGACACACTAGGTATTATTTATTCGACCCCTATCGAAATTGCCTACCATATTTAGTTTTTTGTGTTAATTGCTGTCGTTTGATATATCGTACCATACGCCGATTTTATGGGCAATCTTATTAAACAGGAATGCCGTAAATCTCCAATTGCGATTGAATTGCGACGAAATAGTTATTGCAATTTTTTAGCGCTCGTCACATTTGGGAACGTTTGTATATTGGTAGTTCGCAAGAACAACGTGGCAGCACATAACTTTTGCATATTAAACCTAAATATAGTTCGGAAATTATTGCTTGGCCATTGTTTGATCGTTTTACGACAAATCGTTTCGATTTACGACTTTTCGATTAACAACTATATTTTCGCGAGTTAAGTGACACCAATGCCACAGACTTTAAGTGCGGAGTGACGTTTCGAAAGACAAATTTATGAGCCGTTGCAGAATTTGTCTTGAAGCACTTTGACCATTGTTTGACCGTCTCTGCATGGCTACGTTTTTTAGGGAGCACTTTAATGACGATTCCAGGAACGACATCTGCTAATATACCGATGTGCCAGTGCCTAGTTCGCATATAATAACTTAAATGAAACATATTAACCAAAATGTTAACGCATTTATGCATATTTTAAAGTCACCCTAAAACAAAAAAAGTTAACGATAGCTGCGTTTACACGAAGAAAAAAAATGTTCATGATCCTTTAAAGTCCCTAGATGTAATAAACCGTCAATTAGTGGCTATTTTATGCCCCCGTCGAATTCAAATTCGAAAGAACTTGCAATTGAAGTAAAGTTTCATTGGTTAAATTATTTCTTGGTGTTCTGTTAAAAAAATTCTACGTTCAGATTTCTAGCTAGCATGGCTTTTCTTTATGAACGTGTTAATAAAGAATACAAAAAATCGGATAATTTAATATTTAATCGAATAATAAAATCGGTAAATAATTTTAAATCAAACACAGACGGTTTTCGGGAATATCGGTCTACCGGGTTTAACAATAATACGAGCAATAAATAAATACTTTTTATTACCCAAAAAGTTATTGGTATTTAAATAAACGTAGTTTGAATATTAAGCGTCAGTGCGACGAAAACAAAGCAATAAAATTGCATGTGCTCAATATATTTTGGTTAAGAAAAGTATTTTGGTTAGTCCCTTTGCATGTCTGTTCTCTAAAAACACGTTAATAAAAATTTATAATAAAAGAAATTAAAACACGATAGTTAACAAAGAATACAATAATAAATTGTCGGATAAGTAAATAATTTTAAATTAAATATATCGAAATTGCCTAATGAGCAATGCTCAGTCTGCTAGGTATTTATTTTAAACAGTAAATTAAAGATATATTTTTGGCAACAAAAACGTATTTCGTATTCATTTAAGTATCAGTGATATCGAGAAATAACACAAAAAAATATTTTTAAACAGTGAATCAACAATAATTAATAAGCAGTTAATAGTAACGTAAGTTGAAATATTATTTATCAGCTTTTAATAACTTAGCGAACTAAAAATGGGCAAATAAAGCAAAAAAAACTTCATGAAAATTGATAATAATGAAAATAAAAATACAGAATAACTAATAAGGAGTAGAATAGAAATTTTCCAGATAGATAAATAATTTTAAATTAAATATAAATGATATATAGAGACAATACTTGGAAAACTTCCTAGGCAAAAGAATGAATAGAGAAACAATTTTAAATTAAATATAGGCAGTACTTGGGAAACTCGGCATTGGTCCACTAGGTATTTAATAGTAATAATAGGACCAAACAAATACCTTTTACAGCCAAATATTTATTTGCATCAAAATAAACATACTTTGAATAATAAGGCTCAGTGACACGAATATAAAATGGTAACCTTCCAAGTATTCATTATATAACAAGACAGAAATTGCAGGTAAAATTAAGTTTAATTGTATCTTTGCAAATGCAGAAATCTTTTTTCGTCCATGCTTTGCATACTTTTTCTTAAAAAAACTCGTTGATAAAAATTCTATTGGAAGGAATCAGTGTAATAATGTTGCTATGGTAGAAAGCAAAGATTCATCTCATTTTCTAAAATATGTGCATCTTTTAAAAGTCACCCTAAAACAAATCCGTGTTTATTTATACGAAGAAAAATGTAATACCTTACTGTTACATCCCAATTAGTTCTTTAATACATAGTATTATTGTTAAACTATGCCGTAATATTACATTTTCCATCATTCGTTTTAACAAAAGAAATAGGATGCATAAATGATATATTTTGTAGACAATAAATAAGTTTCAAACGAAAGTTGTAATGTCGTCTGGAATCGATAGAGTTTGCAATTTTTTAAAAATTAATTTACTTTGACGACACACAAGAGACTAAGAAGGTGTAATGTTTCTCTTATTTATCATTCAGAGAGGTTAAATAAGTGATAGGAGTGAGCAATACTCTCAAACCACTACTGCAACAAAATAAAATTCTTAAATAAGATAAAAATTTTAAATGACGAGGTAGAAGAAAACTAAATTGACTCCTGACTGTAAGTCATACATACGTTTCTTAAACAGATACCATAGTTATCCATGACATAAATGTCAAGCTGTTAGCTATATGGACACAACAATTTTCTATTTGGTGATAATAAAAACTGTAGCACAAACGCCTAATAACACTGCTCTTTTTATACTTAATTTACAAACATTATTTTATTGTCTTTATTTTGTTATCTTGTATAATTATTATCTTTTACCTTTTACACTCAAATATTTATATTATATATACTATACTTTTCTCTTTCTCAGTTCTCTTTCTGAACTTTATATTTTCTTAGCGGAGCACAATCATTCATCAAATTCGAAATGCTCGATAAATCTTGTGTAATTCATACTAAAGATTTGTAACCGTCGCTGGTATTGCTTTTCAATTTTCCATTTGTTGATAATAAAAACTGTACCACAAACATCTAATAACACTACTCTTTTTATATTTAATTTATATTGTTGTTTTGTATAATTATTATCTATGATCTTTTACACTCAAATATTTAACGCCTGTGATACAAATTTCAAGTTTTCACTAATACTCGTAATATTAGTGAAGTATTTTTTTGTGACAAAATTTTGTCCCAGTAGTTCTTATGATGGGCTATAAAAAAATGCATGTTTTATAGCTTAAAGAAGCTGAAAGAAAAAGAGAATAATGGAATATTGACACTACAGATAATACTATTATATATAGATATAACGAACTACGAGTATATATCTTCGAAAGTACTTTAAAAATGCTATTTGTATGATGGAAAATTATGGTCTCCATAAAAGTGAAGTTTAGGTTACATCTTGAAAGTGAAAAATAGAGGAACAATAACAGGGATAAATTCAATTTGAGAAAAAATATCGTTTTTTTTAAGTACGAAAACAAAAAGATTCCCGAGACTTTCACCGTCATCGACTCACAATATTTTTGTGTAAGAAGAATATTAAAACTTGGATAGATGTATCAAACCAATGATCTGAGAGAAAACTTAATACCATTATCTCAAGCGCAAAGGCGATTTTTTCTGATTGAACAAATTGTTCTAGATTGAACAAACTGAAAGATGTAACATCAAGGAATAATGAATCAGGTCACCATTGACAAATGATTATTAGATTCGACGTTTGAATTGCTTGAAATTTTAAATTTTGTTGTTGATTTCTTTGAGTTTGAATTTAATTTAATTTGTATAAAACGTACATAAATCCCTAGTAGTGGAGAAGAGTTGATTCTGGGACATTCCACTGCCACAATCTTAGCAAAGTTAAGATTGTTTACCTTGATCTTGAATATCATTGAATATAATTCTGGATCGTCCCCTTGGAAATGGGTTACTGTTCATATACAAATAATCGAAATTACCTTCCTGGACGTATTGTTAATTATGATCTTCTACCCGATCAAAAAATCAGGTTATCAAAGCTGTAAAAGAGTTATAGTAATATTGTGTCATTATTATTTTAACAAGTTATTGAATGAATACAGTCTGAATATGTTATTCCTAAGGGATCATAATGGCTAGGGCGTTGACAATAGGCATGTTGCGCATAAGACATTTTGGTTTGCAGAGTAGATGAGGTATTTTGACTGATGATTGGGGAAAACTTGACTATTGGGGTGCTTAAGCCATTGCTGTAAGGCACTGTTTTACTACTTTATTACGTCCTAAAATACCTGTAAATTCATGGTACTCATGAGTTGAAGTTTACAATAATTTACAATAATTTGTTTCATCAATTTTTATTAGCTCACTTGATTGGAGTATTTACCAAAGCACGTAAGAGGGTAACGGAGATATAATTTGCTTGTTATAAAGGAAATTTTTAGACGTTTCTAAGCTGCTGGAAACCTTAGAAACTTGCTACTCACTGTTCAAGACATTGTTCAACCTTTTAATGAAATGTATGTTGCACCTCTCAAGGACATTAGCGCACAAAAAATTATCTAAGTACTGTAGCAATCGCTCTACTTACAAGTTGGCTATTTATCTTAAACTATTATTCCAATTTACTTGACGGGAGTTGATAAAGTACCCTTTAATCAAATGTACAGTGGAATAAATGCAGCAGTTAAAAGTAATAAATTACTTTAAAATGGCAGTATTGCTGCTTCTATGAAATTAAAGTACATCTAATTTGACTAAGTTGGCCCTTCCCTTTAAGATATGTACTGTGCTATTTATTAAATATATAATTGATGTTGTGACATTATTCACAAGTCCTATACGTCACGAACACCATCCATCATATTTTACTAAGCATTACTGTAGTACAAGTGTTTCTGTCGTTCAGACGCCATGACTTTCCTACTATCTTATCAAAAGTTCTTATACTACTGTTGTGTATGTTCACTAAAAGACCATCGAAGTAAAATTACCAAATATACCAAACTAAAAGGATGGCTGACGTTAAGCTTTGTGACTGCTGTGTCCTTCTATTCTTTTTTCCAAAGACTACTATCAGATGTTAGCCGAGGGGAAAGACATCTAAGTGTTCTCATGAATAGTGGAACGTATGTCACATTATATATTATCAACACAATTATATGCGTTAAACTTCAAATCATCAATCTGACGGATTTAAAGGAGCTTTTGAACATTTATCGAACCTTACAAGAAACACTTCAATTTCCAACTCTCTGCAGGGGATTTTATGAAGTGACTTTCTTTACAATCACGTCAACGATTTATAGTACTTGTTTCTTATGTTACTTCTTCACACCGTCTGACATGGCAGGTTTTCATATTTCAAGAGAGTTTCAGGCATTGCATGTAAACTTTACTTTATCTCTTATATACTTATATGGGTTAAATTTAAATCTTTGTATTCGAGAATTTAACACCAACCTCCGAAAACGTAAAATGCGTCCTGAAATTTATGCAATGCTGATTGACGCCGTAGAACTTTTTAACACGTGCTTTGGCTGGGTCCTAGCAAGCTTTGTATTTCGATTTATCGCAGAAAATATATTGTTGATGAAGCACTTTTTGGTGCACGTGAAAATGGGCGGGTTATAGCAGTCATTTGAATTGGCACTGGCCGTGAGAGTAATTTTAATCTGGGTAAGTGTATTATAAAACTATTTACATGCTTTTTTGTTGCAATAGCTTCCCCTTTTTCAGATTGCTCTGACCATGATTTCTGTGGTTGGTAATAAAATCAAGAAATCAAAAGCACAAACCGTTGTTATAGCCTATGAGTTAATACGAAATTATCCTACTAAAAATGAAAGAGAAGTTTTACTCCTTCTTGTGGGCCATAACGCAGTGACTGAGGAAGTGATTACTGCTGCTGGATTTTTTGCAGTAGATCATACGCTTATACTGACAGCTCTTAAATTTGCAATTTCCTGTTTAATCATTCTAATACAATTGAATCTGTGAAATTCTCTTGCTATTTGTGGACGTTGTAAGATTTTGCATTTATAGTAGTAGTTAGCATAACGTTAAATATCATTGACATTGCGTCAATTACCTAACATTTCAGCTACCCAATATCAACTGGTCAGATACTTGAGTGCAATGCGTATTTATAATAAATTGTGTTCTGTGTAAAATACCGACTGTGAGTTAATTAACAAGCTTGAATCAGAATGTTCACGAAATTACAATTTGAAGACAATTTAATTTGTAAAAGATTAATAAACGATTTAGACTTCTTTTGTATTCATTAGAGCCCGGTAGATTTCGATTTTGATGTAACCCCATAGAAAGAAGTCAAACGGAGTCAAATCAGAATGCGTGGTAGACACACTGAAGGCCTTCATTGCCGATACATTTATTGATCATTTTGATTAACTCTTGGTTAAGTACTTTATTGTAGCGAACAAGAATATCATCTATTTGATATCAACTCATGTAGAATCAACGGAAAGGCACACCGTCTAAAAAGCGGATTTGTTGTTGTATTTGTTTGGATTGATTGTACAAAAAACTCATTTTTGACAAATCATCTCAATAATAATGGTATGCTGCAGAGATCTCAATCTCTACTTTATACCTCATATACCTCCATTACAGATCTAGTAGAATACGGAGATTTCTGGATTCCGATTGTCAAATAGGCATTGACTGATTGCTGCCGAAAACCTGACACTGGAGTGCTTTCGGGATGAGGCATGCTAATTACTATTTTATTGCGTCGTAAATTATCGTAAATTCCTGGAACTCATGGGCTGAAGCTCTACAGTTTACCAGTTTAGGAAGCGGTATGGCTACATATTTGCAATAATTTGTTTCATTGAATTTTTTTATTAGTTTTAGTTGATTGGAATATTAAGTTACCAAAGCATATAAATAATATGTATATATAATAATATACCGGAGCTGTAGTTTGCTTGCTATGAAGGAAGTTTTTAGATGTTTCTCAGCTCCTGCAAAGTTAAACAACAGCTTCGAAACTTGCTATTCACTGTTCAAGAATAACCAACTAGCCCACGTTAGCTAGCCTTCGTGTGCGAATTAAGTAAGTTGCTGAAGCATACTGCTCAACTAAACGTTATACAACAACCGCTACAGCAAGCGCAGAAACCTACCTCAAATAAGGTCAGAATGCTACACCTCTCAAGCACATTAGCAGATGAAAAATTAGCTATCTACTGTAGTAACCGCTCTATATATAAGGTATAATGGTTACTTATCTTAAGCTATTATTCAAATTTGCTTGACTAGGCGTTGATAAACTACCCTTTAATGAAATCTAAAGTGGAATAAATGCAGCAGTTAAAAGTAATAAATTACTTTAAAATGCTAGTATTGCTGCATCTATGAAATTAAAATAGACCTAATTTGACTAAGTTGTCCCTTACCTTGAAGATGTTGTGACATTCTTCGGAAGTCGTACACGTCACGAATACCATCCATCATATTTTCTACGCATTGGTGTAGTAAAGGTGTGTCTGTCGTTCAGATGCCATGACTTTCCTACTATCTTACCAAAAGTTCTTATACTACTGTTGTGTATGTTCACTAAAAGACCATCGAAGTAAAATTACCAAATATACCAAACTAAAAGGATGGCTGACGTTAAGCTTTTTGACTGCTGTGTTCTTCTATTCTTTTTTCGAAAGATTACTGTCAGATGTTAGATGAGGAGCAACATTTCTAAGTCTTCTCATAAATAGTGGAACGTATGCCACATTATATATTATCAACACAGTTATATGCGTTAAAGTACAAATCATCAACCTGACGGATTTAAAGGAGCTTTTGAACATTTATCGAACATTACAAGAAATACTTCAATTTCCAACTGTCTGCGCGGGATTTTATGAAGTGGTTTTCTTTACTATCACGTCAATGATTTATAGTATTTATTTTTTATATTACTTATTCACAATGTCTAAATTGGCAGGTATTTACATTTCAAGAGAGTTTCAGTCATTGCATGTTTCCTTTACTTTATCTCTTGTATACTTATATGGATTAAATTTAAATCTTTGTATTCGAGAATTTAACACCAACCTCCGAAAACGTAAAATGCGTCCTGAAATTTATGTAATGCTAGTTGACGCCGTAGAACTTTTTAACAGGTGCTTTGGCTGGGTCATAGCTTCCTTTGTATTTCGATTTATCGCAGAAAATATATTGTTGATGAACCACTTATTAGTACACATGAAAATTGACACCTTACATCAGTCATTTGAATTGGCAATTGCCGCGAGAGTAATTTTAATATGGGTAAGTGTATTATAAAACTGTTTACTTGCTTTTCTGTTGCAATAACTTCCTGTTTTTCAGATTGCTCTAATCATGATTTCTATGGTGGGTAATAAAATCAAAGAAATCCAAAGCACAAACCGTTGTTATAGCCTATGACTTATTGCGAAATTATTGTATTATTGTATTATAACCGTTGTTATAACCTTTATAACGTTGTTATAACTCTATAACTCTATAACGTTGTTATAGCCTACTAAAAATGAAGAAGAAGTTTTGCTACTTCTTGTGGGCCATAACGCAGTGACCGAAGAAGTAATTACTGCTGCTGGATTCTTTGAAGTAGATCATACCCTTATATCGACAGCTCTTAAATTTGCAATTTCCTGTTTATTTATTCTAATACAATTTAATCCATGAAATTCTCTTGTTATTTGCCAACGTTGTAGGGTAATATATAATTTAATTGGCAAAAGATTAATAAACGATTTAAACTGTTTTTGCATTCACCAGAGCCCGGTGGATTTCGATCTTGATGTAACCCCACAGAAAAAAATGAAACGATTTCAAATCAGAATGCCTGGTAGACAAATCGAAGGCATTCATAGCCAATACATTTATTGATCATTTTGATTAACTCTTGGTTTACTTCTTTATAGTAGTGAACAAGAACATCACCTGTTTGATATCAACTTATGTAGTATGTACAAAAAACTGTACATTTGATTGTACAGAAAACAT